>PVLC010025356.1:0-23513 GCA_004027655.1 Graphiurus murinus | reverse complement strand
CTGCTTCTGTTTATGTGGCACTGGAGATTGAACTCAGGGGCATTCTTCCTCTGAGCCACACCCCCAGCCCTATTTTATTTTTATTTTTATTTTTTTGTGGTACTGGGGATTGAACCTAGGGGCATTCTACCTCCGAGCTACACCCCCAGTCCTATTTTTTATTCCTTATTTTGAAACAGGGTTTCACTAAGTTGCGGAGGGCCTTACCAAGTAGCTGAGACTGACCATGAACTCATGATTCTCCTGTCTCAGCCTCCCAAGTACTGGGGTTACAAATGAGTGCCACCATTTCCCACTTTATTTTTTGTTTTGAAACAAGGTCTCACTAGGTTGATGAGAATCTTGCTTTTTGCTGAGGCTGCCCTTGAATCTGTGATTCTCTTGTTGTAGCCTCCCAAGTACTGGGATTACAAGTGTGCCCACCATGCTTGGTGTCTTTTCTGCTTTCTAATCTTAAAAGTGTAGTTACTTTCTTCTTGTTTGTTCTCTTTTTCCTTGAGTTTTTTTGTCTTGTTTTGTTTTGTTCCCTTACTGTGATTTTAGTGGAGGGTGGGATTTTTGGAAGACAGTGAAGTTAAACATACAAGTTGAGTGTCATCCAAAGTCATTTTGTTCCTGAAACTCTGCTAGTTCAGTTTACCACATAATTAGCTGAAATGCATTTTCAAATAAAATCTTGACCTTTAGCATAACTTCCTTTCTTTATTCTTCACTTCCTCTATCTGTTCACCCACCCTTTCAACCTAGAAGCAATGTTTGTTTACTTACCTTTTATAAACCCATAGTGTTGTTTTTCTTCATTAGAGTGATCACAGGTTGAAAAACTATGCTATTCATTTATTTATTTATTTTGCGGTACTGGGGATTGATTGAACCCAGGGGCATTCTACCTCCGAGCTATACCCCTAGTCCCATTTTTTATTCATTATTTTGAAACAGGGTCTCACTAAGTTGTGGAGAGCCTCACTAAGTAGCTGAGGCTGGCTGCGCACCCAGATCTGCCTGTCTTAGCCTCCCAAGTACTGGGATTACCAGAGTGCACTACCATGCCCAGATAAAACTATGCTCCTTAAACTAGGCATGGTGGAGCATGCCTGTAATCCCAGTACTTGGGAGGCTGAGACAGGAGGATTGCAGGTTCATGGCTAGCTGCAGCAACTTAGTGAGGCCCTCTGCAAATTGGTGAGACCTTGTTTCAAAATGAAAAATAAAATAGGTCTAGGGGGGTAGCTCAGACTAGAATGCTCCTGGTTCAATCTCCAGTACTACAAAACAAAACAAAAACTATACTCTTTAGTGAGTATTTATAGAACCTAGTGCTTGTTCTAATGTTTTCACTGTTAGTGCCTATCTCACTTTATAAAATGCCCAAACTTAAAAAGTTGTACAAATATACATTTGAGAACTGATTTTTTTTTCTTTTTTTCATGGTACTGGAGTTTGAACCCAGGGTCATTCTACTTCTGAGCTATACCCCCAGCCTTATTATTTGATTTTTACTTTTTTATTTTTTTGTGGTACTGGGGATTGAACCCAGGGGTACTGGGATTACAAGCCCGGCTTGTTTTTTGTTTCTTGTTGTTGTTGTTGTTGTTGTTTAATCTTGAAACAGAGTCTCTTAACTAAGTTGCTGAGAGCCTCACCAAGTTGCTGAGGCTGGCTGTGAACTTGTGATCCTCCTGTCTCAGCCTCCCAAGTCCTGGGATTACAGATGTATGCTGCCACATCCAGCTGAGAACTTATCTTTTGATACTTATTTATTTACTTAATTAATTTAGTGGTACTGGAAATTGAACTCAGGGGCATTCTAGCTTCAAGCTACACCCCCAGCCCAATTTTATTTTTAATTTGAAACAGGGTCTTGCTAGGTTGATGAGAGTCTCACTATTTGCTGAGACTGTCCTTGAACCTGCAATCCTCATACCTCAGCCTCTCCAAAATAAGGATTACAGGCATGCGCCAATATGCTAGAAATGATTTTTCAAAAAGTGAATGCCTTCTCAACTTCTATTTTTTAATTCTTTCAAAGATGATTTTCTCTTGTTTTATCTACTATACCCTGATATTAAACTGATAGCTATGTTTACAGAGCTTTTTTTCTTTGTTTAGCTTCTCATTTTGAAGTTTCTAGTTTTAATTTTTTAAATATATTTTTCTTTTTGGAAGAATTTTGGTGTATTTAAATATAGAGAGAATAATGTATTGAACCCCTGTGTATTAATCAGCTATCAACTGTTGGCTGGTCTCATTTTATGTATTCTCCCCAGTCAGCCTCCTGTGGGATCATTTGGAAACCAATTCCACACATACTATCATTTTAGCTGTGGTACATCAAATGTGTATCTTTAAAAGATGAGTCTTTGACCAGGAGTGGTGGCACACGCTTGTAATCCCAGTACTTGGGAAGCTGAGACAGGAGGATTGCAGTTTCAAAGCCAGCCTCGGCAATTTAGCAAGGCTCTCAGTTACCTAGTGAGACCTTGTTTCCAAATAAGAAATAAAATAGGACAAGCTGGGCATGGTGTCACACGCTTGTAATCCTAGTACTTGGGAGGCTGAGACCAGAGGATCCAGGTTTGCTGCCACCCTAGCTACTTACTGAGGTCCTCTGCAACTTAGTGAGACCCTGTTTCAAACTAAAGAATTAAAAATGGGACTAGGGGTGTAGCTTGGAGGTAGAATGCCCCTGAGTTCAATCCCCAGTAACACACACACACACACACACACACACACACACACACACACAAGAAAGAAAGAAAAGAAAAAGAAATAAAATAGGGCTGCAGGTGTAGCTTAGAAGTAGAATTTCTCTGGGTTCAATCCCCAGTAACCACCTTACCCCCCAAATAAATGAGTCTTCAACTGTTGACCATTTAGAAAACACAGAAATTTGTTCTTCTAACATTACTATTTAGTGAACATTCTGCTTCATTTTAAAAATAAAGTTCACATTTTCTTTAGTATCATTAATGAAGCTTAAATTGTATCCACAATTCTCCTTGGTATTTCTGGGATGTTAAGAATTGTGCATAGGAGCCGGGCGTGGTGGCGCATGCTTGTAATCCCAGCATTCGGGAGGCTGAGACCAGAGGATCCCAGTTCGTGGCTAGCCTCAGCTACTTAGTGAGGCACTCCGCAACTTAGCGAGACCTGGTTTCAAAATAAAGAATAAAAAATAGGGCTGGGGGTGTAAAAAAAAAAAAGAATTGTGCATAGGAAAGACAAAAAGAGAAACAACCAAAGAAGAGAAAATGTATATAAGACAAGGAGTGGATTTGTGTCTACTTCTGAGGCTGCTTAGGAATATCTTTGCCATGGGAACCACTTTCACCTTATCTAATGAAATAAAAAATTCCTGCTTCTTTTGAAGGCTGCAGGTTGGAATTGAAGTGATGGGAAGAGAGAGCAAGTTGAACAGAATGACACTAAAGTAGGGAAAAAAAAAAAAAAAAAGAAAATGTCAAATATCGCTACTTATCAGCTGGGTATGGTGTAGTATGCTTGTAATGCCAGTATTTGAGAGTCTAAGATTGGAGGATTGTAGGTTCGTGGCCCGAGTCAGCTACTTAGTGAGGCCCTCTGCAACTTAGTGAGACTCTGTTTCAAAAAAAGAATAAAAAATAGGGCTGGGGGTGTAGCATGGAAGTAGAATGTCCCTGGGTTCAATCCCTATTACCCCCCCCACAAATATATATATATATGTATATATATATATATATATATATTTTTTTAATATATTGCTCCTTATTTATTTTGCACTCTGGCATGAATATTTATTAGTTGAGTTTTTGTCTCTACTTATATTGCTTCCTTGAAGCAAATCCACAAACATCTTTTTGTTCAGATACTTTCTCAAAATTACTATTACACTCTTTAAAGTTAAGACTATTAGCCAGGTATGGTGGTACATGCTTGTAATCCCACTACTTGGGAGGCTGAGACAGGAGGATCGCAGGTTCACAGTCAGCCTCAGGTACTTAGTGCGGCTCTCTGCAACCTAGTGAAACCTTGTTTCAAAATAAAGAATTAAAAATAGGGTTGGGGGTATAGCTCCAAGGTAGAATGCTCCTGAATACAATCACCAGTACTGCAAAAATAATAAGTTAACACTAATAAAAGATTTAGTAGTTTTTTATACTTCCTTAGACCATCATCCTGCTAAGGAATTATTTAATTTTTCTTTCTTTCTTTTTTTTTTTTGTGGTACTGGGGATTGAACCCAGGGCATTCTACCTCTAAGCTACACCCCCAGCCCTATTTTTTATTCTTTATTTTGAAATAGGGTCTCACTAAGTTGCAGAGAGCCTCACTAAGTAGCTGAGGCTGACCATGAACCTGTGATCCTCCAGTCTCAGCCTCCCAAGTGCTGGGATTACAAGCATGTGCCACCATGCCCTGCTTATTTAAAATTTTTATTAAGTTTCATATACATACAGAAAACCACATAAGACAGATACACACATTTGGATTGTAAAGCAAACACCTGATTAGGTGCTTTTACTGTCTTTGAGTTATCATTGAGAAATCATAAGTCCTTAGGAAAATACAGTTAAATAAAAAGAGTATTAAAAAGAGTGAGATCTACCTCTAAAATGTAGGTGTGTGTGTGTGTGTGTGTGTGTGTGTGTGGTGCTAGGGATTGAACCCAGGGCCTTAAACATGCTAAGCAAGTACTCTACCACTGAACTACACCCCTGGTACTACCAAAAACTATTTTAAATGTCAGAAAAAGGTAAAGCAGCATTGCTTAAAAGCTTTGAAAAATAAGTGGCAATGGAAATTAATATTTAATCTTATTTTTGAATAATATTTATATAATTAGCTATGCTATATTTTCCTGAGTTGCAAAGAGCATGAAAGTGGCATTTGATAATGCTCTTGTTATATTGTGCCAACAGGTCTCTTTGGGTACGTTATGGGTCCCCAGAATAAAAATACTCTGATTTTACTTTTGTATAGTACCCAGGGGATTATTGGCACATTTTGTTGTTTTTATTGATATCTCTTATTACAAAGTTTGGCTGAATGGTAGTTCAGAAGTTCAGAGGGATTGTGGATTGTTTTACCGCTTATGAGTAACTGCACTCAGAACTCATCAGAGTGGTAACTGAACACTGCTTATGTAGTTTGTTATTAATAACTTTCACTGTAGAATTGTCAAGTATTGCACTAGCCAGTGGTAGAGTTTCACAGTGAGTTTATTTTTAAAAGTTGTTAGTCAGGCGTGGTGGTGCATGCGTGTAATCCCAGTACTTGGGAGGCTGAGACAGGAGGATCACAGGTTCAGTGCCAGCCTCCGCAACTTAGGCCCTCAGCAACTTAGTGAGACCCTGTTTCCAAATAAAAAATAAAATAGGGCTGAGGGTGTAGCTCAGAGATAGAATGCCCCTGGGTTCAATCCCCAGTACCACAAAATAAAACAAAAATTATCTGAAATAAATGATGTTAGCTTAGTGTGGTGGCTCTGCCCATGATCCTTGAGAAGAGAAGCTGAGACAGAAGGATCACAAGTTTGAGGCCAGCCTTAACAATTTAGTGAGACCCTGTTTTAAAAGAAGAGCTAAAAAATAAATAGGGCTGGATTGAATGCCCCTGGGTTCAATCCCTAGTACCAAAAAGATAAACTAGTGTCTATTCAGAAAGAGAGAGAGAGAGAGAGAGAGAGAGAGAGAGAGAGAGAGAGGAGAGAGAGAGGAGAGAGATGTGCTTTGATTGTAACATTTAAAATTGAAAAATGGAAAGTTAATGTAAACTCTTAATCCATGAATTACTCTTAGATGACAAGAAAGTCTTAAGCAGGAGAGAATTAATTCCTGTGTATTTTAAAGGTTGAAATAAAGCACTGGAAACATTATACTCTCTTTTTTTTTTTTTTTATGGTACTGGGGATTGAACTCAGGGGCATTCTACCTCCGAGCTACACCCCAGCCCTATTTTGTATTCTTTATTTTGAAACAGGGTCTCACTAAGTTGCGGAGTGCCTCACTAAGTAGCTGAGAGAACCTGGATCCTCCGGTCTCAGCCTCCCAAATGCTGTGCTACCATGTCCGGCTCTTTTTTTTTTTTTTTTTTTTTTTAGCAATGAAAACTTTGTGATTATAATATGAAGGATTTTTTTTTGGGGGGGGGGTCAGGAGCAGTATAGCACATTTCTAAGAAAACATGTGCCTCTTAAAAGAAATTAAAAACTTCCTTGTAATTTTAGAGCTGTGTATTGTTTGTTTCCTTAGTAAGCACATGTGGGGGAAGGTTATCTGTCCTTCCTTCCTGTCTAAACCATGTGCTTGGGATGTGCTTTAACCTGTTTAATGCCTAATTTTAAATTTTCCACTCTAGGAGCTGCAATTGGAACATGCAAGACAAGCCTTTGCACTGAAAGACAAAAGCAAAAGTGGCGTGATTTCTGGTCTGGATTTCAGCGACATCATGGTTACCATTCGGTCTCACATGCTAACTCCTTTTGTGGAAGAGAACTTAGTTTCAGTAAGTAAAAACAAGTACTTTTACTTTCTATTTCCTGAAACTTTTTGAGTCATGGGGTCCTAAATTGCCTCCCTGGACTCATGTGACTCTCAACTATTTAAATTTCATGCTTAAACTGGGCATGGTGGCAGACCCTTGTAATACCAGTACGTGGGAGGCTGAGACAGGAGGATCATGGTTCCGGGCCAGCCTTAGCTACTTAATGAGGCCCTCCACAACTTAGTGAGACCCTGTTTCAAAATAAAGAATAAAAAAATAGGGTTGGGGGTGTAGCTCAGTGGTAGAATGCCCCTGGTCCAATCCCTGGTACCACAAACAAAACAAAACCAAAAAAGGGTCATGCTTGATTGGTAGACGGTAAACAGGTGTGCGTGGTGTGTGTGTGTGTGTGTGTGTGTGTGTGTGTGTGTGTGGTAGAAGCAATGGTGAGCGGTCTTTTCTCTGATCAGAGCTTTATTCAGAGCCACCATCTTATTCTCATATATTTCCAAATTGTCTATTTCCATTTAGAGAATGGAGTTCAAGACAAAAGAGTTGGTAGACAATGGCGAGCAATTGCCTTTTCCAGTGTCTCCTAGACACTACTGTCTTCACCTTGACCTCTTTCCACCCCACCAGGTTTCCAAGGTCTTGTTAAAAGGATGGCTCTTTCCTTTGTCTCCTGAAGGGATTGTCACTGATCTCTGAACTGTTTTAGTAACCATGCCCATGGCAGAAGGTATGGAGGAAATATGTGGCCAACAGCCTCTGTGGCTCACTCCTCTCTCTGCCCCTTCACCTGTGTATTTAGTGTACATGCACCAGACACAGTTTTTTGTTTTGCCAAACTGCAAATCTCTGTAAAGTAATCATCTGGGCCAATAGCGCCCTCATGCCACCCACTTCAGCACGAGCAGTGGTGAAACTTCCCTCGCTTCCCTCGTCTTCTTGTCCGTGTGTTGTACTTACGTGTAAATTTTTTTATTACTGCTTGTTTTGAATGGAGGAACGCCAATGAGTGCTTTTGTTGTTGCAGCTGAAGATCATTATCCCTGGTTTAGACTGGGGTAGAAAGATCAACTTCTGTTCTTTTTCTTCAGTGAATTTCAACATGGAGCATGTCACTTTCTCCTACACATTTCACCTCCCTGACACCCATCCCCCACTCCCTTACCTTCACCTCATACCCCAACCAAAAAAAAAAATGAAAGAAGAAAGGAAAGAATGAGACAGGGAAGGAGGAAAGAAGGATAGAAAATCCCAGAGGGAAGAGCTCATTCAGTGCATCTTAAGGTGGGGGGACCCGTTTAGTCTTTTCCAACTGGGTTAGATGGACCTATTATAGCCTTGGTTTACTAAAAGACATCTCTAGTCTTCTGGGGAATATGTTAAATAATTTTATTTCTGCTTTTGGGTCACTGGTATACAAATTCAGGCTAATATAAATATAATTTTCTTTGGGTGAAGGCATGTATGTGAGGGGTGGTGAGATTGGGCACATTTGTCCATCATTTCCTAGACTATTCATAATAGACTTTTAGGATTAAGGTTGTCACATTGGTATTTCCATAAGCATTTCTTTGAGTTTTTAGTAGAGAATGTTATGAATCATATGGGTTCAGCTGACTTCTGGCTTAGAAATTAGGCCTGTAGAAATTGTGAAAAATCTTCTCTTTTTGAGTTTTTGTTCAAGTGGCAGGCAGAGGGAGAAATTACTTCCTCACCCTGCAGGGGTAATGGAGGCCACCTTGCCTTCCATTCCCAGCATGAGAGAGTCTCTTTTGTGCTATTTCACTGAAGACATAACTTAATAGCAAATAAATCCATACCAGATTTTCAGTGCACATTTTGGAATTTTGGGAAGTTGTACCTTTCATGATGCAGATTCAGAGACCAGCACAGATATTTAAGAATCTTAATAATTACAGTGGCCTTTAAAAATTTAGAAAAGTTGATGTAATGAAGTTATCTGAAAACTTAAACGTTACTAGTCAGGCGGATGGTGCATGCCTTTAATCCCAGTACTTGGTAGCCTGAGACAAGAGGATTGCAGGTTTGAGGCCCTTACACGATAATTTAGTGAGACCCTATTTCAAAGTAAAAAATAAAAAGGGCTTGAGGTGTAGTTCAGAGGTAGAATGCCTCTGGGTTCAATCCCCAGTACCACTTATAAAAAGGAAGAAATGTCCCTTATGTTGTACATTGATATTTTATTTATCCAGCACTAGTAGGAGTTCTACAGATGAGGATCTTGAAAATCTTGTTTAAACAACCATTGTTTTTGATCTGTGACAATTATATTTGTTGTTTCTGACCTTATAGGTAGATGAACCATGAAGACCAACTTCCAGATGTTGCTTTCTTCCTTAAAACCTACATTACATAGACTTCCCCGAGGGCATGAAATGTACTGAGTGTTTTAGTGTGATACTTTCCTTGTATTAATGGACTAGTTGTTAATCATTTTAATAATGAAAACTCCTTTAGTTCTTCTTTGAGAAAAATTCAGTGCCCCAAACATGTTTCTTGTTGTTTCTTAAATTGCCGTGTGTTGTCATTTTTTCTAGGCTGCTGGAGGAAGTATCTCACACCAAGTTAGCTTCTCCTACTTCAATGCATTTAACTCTTTGCTGAATAACATGGAGCTGGTTCGCAAGATATATAGCACTTTAGCTGGCACGAGGAAAGATATTGAAGTTACAAAGGGTAAGATTTAAAAACATGGATTGGAATCTCAGCATTTCCGCTTGTCACCATCTAGGTCTGAGATTGATCTAAGTTCACCACACTGAAGCCAGATCTAGAAGGGAAGTTGCCATGTGTATGCATGCTTCCCTTGGGCTCCAGAAACCCAGGTGGATTTAATGGGATGCCGAGGTCAGGAATGGAAAAGTGGCTTTGACAGTTTTGAAAAGAACCTTGGTCTGATGTGTCACACAGGTCAGTGGCACTGTGGCAGCAGCTTGTTTGTACTGGGAAGGAGTTGCTGCAGAAAGACGCCTGTGCCTTCTCCTTTTTGTGTGTTGTAATAGGATGTTTTGGGTGACTGGGAACAGCCACTTCTTTTGTCTTGTAACATTGGCGACCAAAGTGAATTAACAAGATAAAAGAGGGGATTCTAAAGAGAGATTATTTTATCATTGAAGCTAATTTATGTTTTTGCTGTTTCATCCTCTTAACATTTTATCTTTTATTGGCCCTCAGAAATGTCTAGTTATTCTTATGAAGTTGAGTTTGAGTATTTAATTTTAGTTTTTAAAATAGTACTAAAATGCTATTAGTAATAAAATACTCAGTTTTTAAAATAGTGCTAAAATTACTTTAGTTTTCATGTTATATTATAGATGGTTAAGATAGAATTTTGTTATATATTAAGAGTCTTTCAAAATTTTAACTTTTTTTTTCTTTCTCTTCCAGAGGAGTTTGCCCAGAATGCCATACGCTACGGACAAGTCACCCCTCTAGAAATTGATATCCTGTACCAACTTGCAGATTTATATAACGCCTCAGGGTGACTATTCTATTAATTCTTCATAATATTTACTATAGGGAAGACCTTTTAAAATGTGGAGCAGTTGCATGCTTTTAGTTCATTTTAACAATAGTTCATTCAGTATGTAAATTCCAAGGAAAAGAAACAGCATATATGAGAAACAGGAGGAGAAAGAAAAGAAGACAAAGGGTAGAGAGAGGTGGAGAGAGGGAAAAGGAAAGAGAACAAGAGGGGAGGAGAAAGGGATAGAAAGACGAGGAAGCGATGGAGGGGGAGAGGTAAAAGAAGGGAATAAGGGGTTGAGGGCATGAGAGGGAAAGGGAAAAGGAAGAAAAATGAGAAGAAAGGGGAGGGAAGAGAGAGAGGAGGAAAGGTTGATGTCATCTGGGCTCTCTGGAGGTGTTATCAATTTCAAGATATTTGTGGACATTTTCCCAAGTTTATAAATTTATGAAAATAGACTGAGGTACCTGAAGGAAATTGTATAACCCTTTGGTCATTTTACTGAACAGTATACCACTTGGTGTTGAAGAATATCATTTTCTTGAGATATGCTTGTGACCTTATTATCATGGATAATATCACAAACTCAGATGTTTATATGCCTTTATTTTATTTAAAAAAAAAAACCCAAAGCACATAAAGGGTATTTAATTTACAAAGTCTTCTGAAAATCCAAAAGAAAAACACTTATCTATAGGTACCCAGCAGATCTGTGGAAAGGGTACTTATAGTCTATTAAGAGACTGGATTTTTTCAGTTGCCTCTAAAAGGTTTTTGTGTGTGTGTGTGTGTGTGTGTGTGTGTGTGTGTGTGTGTGGTTTTTTTTTTTTGGTGGTGGTAGTGGTACTGGGGATTGAACCCTGGGGTATTTGACCTTTGAGTTATACCCCCAGCCCTATTTTTTAATTTTTATTTTGAAACAGAATCTTGTTAGGTTGATGAGAATCTCACTACTTGCTGAGGCTGTCCTCAAACTTGCGATCCTCCTGTCTCAGCCTCCCATGTATTAGGATTACAGGTGTGTGCCACCACACCTGGCTCCTTCCGCCTATATTTATTTTTTATTTTTTTGGAAACAGTGTGTCTCTAGGTTGCTGAGAGTCTCACTAAGCTGCTGAGGCTGGTCTTCAACCTTTGATCTTCCTGTCTCAGTCTCCCAAGTACTGGGATTACAGGCATGTGCCACCACACCCAACTCTAATGGTATCAGCTCTCTTTGGTGATTGACATGAAATACCAGGCCATGTCTCATCCCTCTATAATTCATATTTTTTAACAAAAGTTTTGAGCCTCCTTCATGATAATAAATGCTTTCCAAAAGTACTTCTTAAAACTGAATCTAAAGTGATCTTTTAGCCAGTTCATGGAATATACTTATTTTTAAGTAAAATTTTGGGGAACAATAGTACATTCATGCAGTTCAAAACTCAAAGGATCTGAAAGAGTATACTATAAAAGGGTCTCCCTCTTACGCTGTAGCTTTCTTTTTAGACAACCAACTGGTTTTGTATCTATCCTTGTTTCTAGGATACTTGCACCTGTGCATTAAGTAAATATATATGCTGAGGGGATAATTAAGTATATGGACTATCAGTGTCTATGCTTTGCTTCTCACAAGAATTATTTCTTCACTTTTAATATTTATCACTAGAATCTTACTATATCCATGCACTACAACATTGTTTCTCTGGAGTCTTTTGCTTTTTGTCATTATAAATAGGGCCTAAATTGGGTATGGTGGCACATGCTTGTAATCCCAGTACTTGGGAGGCTGAGACAGGAGGATTAGAGGTTTGTGGCCAGCCTCAGTAACTTAGTGAGGCCCTCCACAACGTAGAGAGATTCTGTTTCAAAATAAAAAATGAAATAGGGCTAGGGGTATAGCTCAGAGCTAGAATGCCTCTGAGTTCAATCCCCAGTACAACACAAACAAATAAAGAAACAAACAGGGTCTAAATTTTTTTTCCTCATTAAAATGATCTGCATGAATAGGGAAATAATACTTTTAAATTGCAGTTCTAGGGGTTTTTTAGAAAAGATGCTCTTGGTGTGAGGAGTCTGTCAGTGTCTAACAGTTTTTTCTTTCCCATATTTTCCTTTTAAGGCGCTTGACTTTGGCAGATATTGAGAGAATAGCCCCATTGGCTGAGGGGGCCTTACCTTACAACCTGGCAGAACTTCAGAGACAGGTAGAAGCCGTCTCATAAATATAATCACCTTCAAAAAATGCTGAAGTAGTATGCATATGACAAACCTACAGCTTCTGGTTGCTGTGAAGATTAAAAACATTCCAGGGGAATAATTTATGTAGCTCAAAAATGACTTTTCTACAACTAGTACCACCCCATTATAGGATATCTTTATGACATTACTACGCTTATCTTTTTGTTTTATTGATTCGGCTTATTAAGATAAGGAAAATAAGATTTCAAACATAGATAGGCTTGACTGCTCTACTATAACTAGCATTCTTTTCCATTTGTCTAGTCATCTTTAAAGTTCAGTGTTAAGTACACTTTATATCATTCATCTGACATTTAGGGTTTGTAAAGTATAAAACATTTCTCAAATGAAATAGATAATTCACTGGGATTGTGTGTTATAAATTACAAAAACTAAAAAGGAAGCACATATAATTGAACTATAAGGAAAACTTTGACTATTATTACATTTTAGTAAAATATTAGTGGGTGTGGTTTTTTTTTTTTTTTTTTTGCAGTACTGGGGATTGAACCCAGGGGCATTCTATGTCCGAGCTACACCCCCAGCCCTATTTTTTATTCTTTATTTTGAAACAGGGTCTTACTAAGTTGTGGAGTACCTCACTAGGTAGCTGAGGCTGGCCGAGAACCCGAATCCTCTG
Organism: Graphiurus murinus; assembly: GCA_004027655.1. NCBI lineage: Eukaryota > Metazoa > Chordata > Mammalia > Rodentia > Gliridae > Graphiurus > Graphiurus murinus. Next base: position 10,692 of record PVLC010025356.1, on the reverse strand, counting down.
GTCTCAGCCTCCCAAATGCTGGGATTACAAGCATGCGCCACCATGCCTGGCTAGTGGGTATTTTTTAATGTTAAGGATTAACATTAAAAATAGCCTGTCATGGTAACACATGTCTCTGAGACAGGAGGATCATAGGTATGAGACCAGCCTCAGCAACTTAGTGAGACACTCAGCAACCTAGAGTGCCTATTTCAAAATTTAAAAATAAAGTAGAATAGGAGGGGGTAGCTTGAGGGAGAATGCCCCCAGGTTCAATTCCCAGTAAAACACACACACACACACACACACACACACACACACACACACACACACACACACTAGAAGATAACGTAGATTATATTCATGATCTAGAGAGAAGCAGAGTACAAAACACCAGTCATAAAGACACAAATAGAGCTGGGTATCATGGTTTACACCTGTAATCCCAGTGCTTGGAAGGCTAAGACAGGAAGATTGAGGGTTCAAGGCCAGCCTCCAAAACTTAGATGAGGCTCTCAGCAACTTGGCGAGATACTGTTTCAAAATAAAATAGGGCTGAGGGTGTAGCTCAGAGGTAGAATTCTTTTGAGTTCAATCCCTAGTACCCCCCCCACACACACACACAAAAAGACCAGATTAATAAATTAAGTCTAAGAAATTTTGTTCAAGAAATAATACTAAGAGGGTGAAAAGACAAGCTACACAGTAGGGAAAGATATTTATAATATATTTAAGTAATAAAGGATTCATATTCAGAATATATAATGAACTACAAATTGATTACTAAAAGGCAAACTATACATGCTTTTGTATAGTTTGCATCCTTTTGTGTGTGTGTGTGTGTGTGTGTGTGTGTGTGTGTGTGTATGGTACTGGGGATTGAACCCAGGGGCATTCTACCTCTGAGCTACACCCCCAGTCCTATTTTTTGTTCTTTATTTTGAAACAGGGTTTCACTAAGTTGTGGAGAATCTCACCAAGTAACTGAGGCTGACCTCGAACCTGGATCCTCCAGTTTCAGCCTCTCAAGTACTGGGATTACAAGTGGTGTGCTACCATGTCCAGCTAGTTTGCATTCTTGTGGACCTTTTTTGAAATTTGAATTCTTAAGTATACAGAAGAAAACACTATAGTCTATTTATTAGTCCCTCACATTTTTTCTTTTTTTGAAAGTTTTCATGTCTCTCACCTGTAATAGTTTTACCATAAATGGAAGTCTGTACTCAAAATGGAGAAAATTAAGCCGGATGTGGTGAGGCATGCTTGTAATCCCAGTTCTTGGGAGGCTGAGACAGGAGGATCTGGGTTTGCGGCCAACCTTAGCTACTTAGTGAGATCCTGTTTCAAAATAAAGAATAAAAAATAGGACTGGGGGTGTAGCTTGGAGGTAGAATGCCCCTGGGTTCAATTCCCAGTACCAAAAAAAAAAAGGAGGAAATTAGTTGAATATGTTACCTATTATTTATTTGTTATTTACCTCATTTAAATTCATAGATTTAAAGATATTTTACAGCTTTTTTTTTCTTTTTCTTTCTTCCTTTTTTGTGGCACTGGGGATTGAACCCAGGGGTATTCTACCTCTGAGCTACATCCTCAGCCCTATTTTATTTTTATTTTGAAACAGCATCTCACTAGGTTGATGAGAATTTCATTATTTGCTGAGGTTGTCCTCGAACCTGTAATCCTCCTGTTTTAGTCTCCCAAGTATTGGGAGTATACCACTGCACCCAGCTTTTTTACACACTTTTATTTCCTCTTATTGAGAAAAGTGTGTGTGTGTGTGTGTGTGTGTTTGTGTGTGTGTGTGTGTGTGTGTGATGTGTGTATTTATCATTCTAGGGAAAAAATACATTTTTTCTTCACCCCATTCCCTTATACGATAGTGGCTTTGAGTTTTAATTTTACTTTGTAAGGCCAAGAATATTGAATTCAAATCTGGAGATATTAAAGTCATGGATGTGGTCATAGACAAAATAATTTTGCTTTCTTATTTTGGCATTCCTGTCATATATTTTAGTTGGTGTATAACCTAACCCGCTTGTTTCTCCTTCTAATGTTCAATATAAAATTGACTTCAGTTTTCCTTTTCTTATACCCACTAATGGTGTATCATTTGGAAGAAGCCAATCTTTTTACTGTGTCCTCATGCTACATGAAGCAGCTTGGTTTGGGCAGGTTGCTTAGCTTGCTACCTGACATGATCTTGTCCTATCTAATTCTCATTTATAGGATGAGGTACATTTGACAAAAACAGGAAAAGAATTTTCCTCTAAATGAGGTCTCAACTCATCTTCTATCATACATATGCTTCAGGAATCATCTAAGAGCTGGATGTGGTGCACACTCCAGTAATCCTAGTACATGGGAGGCTGAGAGAGGAGGATCACAGGTTTGAGTATATATATCCTTAGCAAGGAGTGAGGCTCTTATCAACCAGCAAGACCCTGTTTCCAAATAAGAAATAAAATAGGGCTGGGGATACAGCCTGAAGGTAGAATGCTTCTGGGTTCAATACACACACACAAAAAAAAGTCGTCTAAGATTCTAGCCAGGCATGGTGGTGTACGCCTGTAATCCCAGATTTTGGGAGACTGAGACAGGAGGATCTCAGGCTCAAGGACAGCCTCAGCAAGTAGTGAGACTCTATCAATCTAGCAAGACCCTGTTTCAAAATTAAAAAAAAAAAAAAGATAGGGCTAGGGGTGTAACTGAGAGGTAGAGTGCCCCTGGATTCAATCCTTAGTACCGCAAAAAAAAAAAAAAAGAAAAAAATCATCTAAGATTCGGAACTCTTGTTTTGCTTTGAAAAACACTTAATTAACCTTGTTAAATACCAACCTTCATGATCATAATCATAACCTTAAGGGAAAGAGTGCCTTTTCCTTTGGCCCATTTGCTCACGGTAGGTGATCTTCTTATTGCTGAATATTTTCTTTCAGCTTAAATGCTAAAAATTCAGTACACAGTCATTAATAGGGATGACAGCCATAGTAGCATTCTATTTATGAATATTCATGATGTGAAATCTATAGCATTAATTATATTAATTTACATACCTGAATACAAGTGAACCATAAGTTATAGTAATAACTAAGCCTTAAGAAAAAAATGTGATAACCATATAATGTATTTTTTTTAATAAATGCTTTTAATAGGGATGGAGGAGACATTTCTGTCAAAAGGCTTTTGGGTATTTATAGTTTGAAATGTTTTAGCCAAGAACTAAAGCATGATATAATCCTTCAGTTTTCATAGGATTTTGTAGGGCTTATAAATATTCTTTGAAGGAAGAGAATAGAAAGAAAAATATATGTGGTCAAAGAGAAACTTTTTTTGTGTGGTACTGGAGATTGAACACAGGACATTCTACCTCTGGGCTATACTTCCAGCCCTATATTATTCTTTATTTTTGAAACAGGGTTTCACTCAGTTGTGGGGGATGGGGCTACATAGCTGAGGCTGACCTTGAACCCGATAGCCTTCTTTTTTTTTTTTTTTTTTTTTTTTGTGGTACTAGAGATTGAACTCAGGAGCATTCTACCTCCGAGCTACACCCCCAGCCCTATTTTTTATTCTTTATTTTGAAACAGGGTCTCACTAAGTTGTGGAGTGCCTCCCTAGGTAGCTGTGGCTGGCCTCGAACCCGGATCCTCCGGTCTCAGCCACCCAAATGCTAGGATTATAAGCATGCACCACCACACCCAGCTCCCCCATAGCCTTCTGTCTCAGCCTTTCAAGTACTGGAATTACAAGCATGTGCTGCCACGTCCAACAAGGGAGACCTTTTATATAAATAATGGAATTAGTAGTTACCTGATGTTTGTTTAGGATCATAGCCTTTTTATTTTATGAATTTTAATTCAACATAAAAATCATGTTTTTTTAATCATAAAAAATGATTTTTATGTTGAATTAAATATGATAAAAAATAAAACCATGAGAGTGAGGTTTCATTTCATCCAAGTTTGTGATTAAGAAACTCCAATTTGGGGGGGAGAGTTGTATTTACTTTTTTGTTTGTTTGTTTTTGGTTTTGGTACTGGGGATTGAACCCAGGGGCATTCTACTTTTCGCTACACCCCAGCTCTTTTTAAAAACTTTATAGTTTGAAACGGGGTCTCACTAAGTTGCCTAGATCTCCTCAGGCCTCAAACATGTGATCCTCCTGTCTGAGCTCCCAAGCGCTTGGACTACAGGCATGTTATGTCAACACACAAGGCTTATATGCCTGTTTTTGTTTTGTTTTGTTTTAATTTTTTAGGTACTGGGAATTGAACCTAGGGCTATGCACATGGTAGGCAAGTGCTCTATCACTGAGCTACTCTCCCAGCCCTTATAGGCATGTTTTTAAATTATAGACTTATTCTGTATATTTAATAGGTAACATAACAACTATATTGATTTTAAAAGATTGTTAAATATAAGCCAAAATGCCCGCCTTAGTATGTTGGAGATGTTATAATAAATTACCATAGACTAGGTGGTGTAGACAACAAACATTGGATTCTCGTAGTTCCAGAGACTAGGAAATGCATGATCTAGGTGCCAGTTAATTTAGTTCCTGTTGAAAGCATGCTTCTTGGTTTGCATATTGCAGTCTTTACATCCTCTATATATGAGAGAGGGAGACAGAGAAAGAGAGTGAATGCACTTGCGTCTCTTCTTATAGGGACATGAATCTTACCATGAGGGCTCCATTCACAGATTCTAATACCTCTGAAAGGTTCCATCCCCTAATACCATCACACTGGGAATTAAAGCACAACACATGAATTTGGGGGTGTATGCATTCAATTCATAGCAGTGCCATAAGTTAAATTTAAAATGTGATGAGAAATATCATCATTGTCTTGAAAGAACTGATTGTCTTTATATTTTCAGCTGTTGTCTTTGAAATGAAGTGTTTAAAGTTAACTGGTTAGCCTCATTCTATAATTAAGTGTTGGATCAACACTGGAAAAAAAGGAAACGAAAAGGGTTTGGGATGTAGCTCAGTGGTAGGGTGCCCCTGGGTCCAGTTCCTCTATTTTTACTTTGTATATGTTTAAATATATATTGTATATAATTTTATAATGTATGTTACTTCCTCTGAATGTCCCTACATACCCAGCCCTATTTTATTTTTGTTATTTTGAAACAGGGTCTCACTAAACTAGAGGCTAGTTTCCTTTTTTTTTCCAGAGGTATTTTACTCGATTTTGTTTCTTATTGGGAACAGGGTCTCACTAAGTTATGGAGGGCCTTGCTAAGTTGCCAAGGCTGGCTTTGAACCTGTGACCCTCCTGTCTCAGCCTCCCAAGTACTGGGATTACAAGTGTGTGCCACCATACCTGGCTGAGGCTAGTTTTTAAATGCTAATAATAGAGGTATTGATTTTTAGAAAACATTGCTTCTATTTCTGACTACATAAATATCCTATTTTCTTTTTTTCAGAGATCTTACATCACTAACAATATCACTTCTGGGTTTTGTTTTTCCTTATCTTAAAATAGCCAACATGTTGCTTTTTTATCATTTGCTGTATGCTTTTCCAAAATTTTTTACATGTTTTCTTCTTCCCTGCAGCAAACTCCTGGGTTAGGCAGGCCTGTCTGGCTCCAGATTGCCGAGTCCGCTTACAGATTCACTCTGGGCTCAGTCGCTGGAGGTGAGTGACATGTCTGTGTGCTGTTTCAGGCTTGTATTGATGTAATATTATCTCACTAGACTGGGACAGATCAGCAAAGGTGCAGTTCATTGTTCCTGGGGGTCACGGCTGCAGGGCTTTCTGAAGCGTTCTTTATTCTTACCTCTGATCAGAGGACTTGTCATAGCATGGCTGTGGCCCCTCTGGCTCCAGTCTGTCTTCAGGATAAAACCTCTGTAATGATGTGAAAGTCTGAAATTCAGTGCTTCGCTCACCTTAATTATACTGGGTAAGGCCAGTATGAAAAAAATGCAGAACAAGACTGGGTTTGTGGAGTTAGGCATAGGGGCAGTTAGGAAATCAAGATTTGGGACATAAATCCCAGAACCTCATGAAACAAAACAACCTCTCAAAGTATTCACTTTTGCTTTTTTGCTTATTTTTTTCCCCTTTCCTTTTTTACTGGTTCAAGAATATCTAGAGTTGGAGTTTATTTACTAAAATGAACCTCTCCTCCCTTCCTTGCTCCCAGGAGAAATTTGAGAGACTGTGTTTGCTTAAATACTCTACAAAGAACATGTGTAGAATCTGAAGTTGTTTTGTTGAGAAGAATCTAGCAGGTGTGATTAAAATGCTTATGATTTTTCAAAATAAGCCTAAATTTATGAGACTAGTTTTTTTTTTTTTTGTTTTTAGTCTCTGTTTTAAAAGTTGCAAAACATGTTTTGATTTCCAGTAGTCAAAAAGTATAATATTCTAGTTCATGTAATAAATATTTCAGTCTCTGAGAAATTCTAAAGCATGGCCTTCCTTCCTTCCGATTGAGCCCTGGGGCATTCTACATCTGAGCTATATCCCAAGCCCTATTTTTATTTTTTATTTTGGAACAAGGTCTCATTAAGTTGTGGAGGGCCTCACTAAGTTGCTGAAACTGGATATGAACATGCGATCCTCGTTTCTCAGCCTCCCAAGTACTAGGATTATAGGCATGTGCCACCCCCTCCCCGCCCCAACATGGCCTTACTTATTTTTTATTTTATTTTTTGTGATACTGGAGATGGAACCCATTCTACCTCTGTGCTATACTCCCAGCCCTATTTTATTCTTTTATATTTTGAAACAGGATCTCACTAAGTTGCAGAGGGCCTCGCTAAGTTGCTGAAACTGGCCTCAAACCTGCAATCCTCCTGTCTCAGCCTCCCAAGTACTGGGATTATAAGTGTGTGCCACCACACCTGGTTTGTCCTTATAGGAAATTGAATGTTGATTTTCTTAATAACCTTCTTTCTTGCTTTACACTGGGGATTGAGTCCAGGGGCATTCTGCTTCCAAGCTATACCCCAGCCCAATTTTTAAATTATTCTTTATTTTGAAACAGGGTCTTACTAAGTTGCAGAGGACCTCACTAAGTAGCTGAGACTGGCCATGAACCTGTGATCTTCCTGTCTCAGCCTCCCAAGTACTGGGATTATAAGTGTGTGCCACCACACCCAACGTTTATTTTTATTTTGAAACTGTCTCACTAAGTTGATGAGAGTCTCACTACACATGGCTGTCCTTGAACCTACCATCCTCCTGTCTCAATCTCCCAAGTACTGGGATAAAGGCATGTGCAACCACACCCAACTGATAACCTACTCTCTAACTTAGGAACCTAAAATATTTAAGTGCATTCTTGACAGTTGTTCTTTGAAGCAGCTGTATTTTTGGGTGCCAGTGGTTGCTACTCTGCCATCCTTTGGCTGTGCTTGGGAGAAGGAGAAACATACTATAAGTCTTTTTTGTGAGAATCAATATTGTGTTTTATGTTCTCTCCCTTGGAGATGAAGTTTGTTGTCCTTATGGATTCTCCATTTAATTGTGTTCCTTTTTAAGCCTAAAAATTGTTCTGTTCGGTTCTGTTCGTAGCTGTGGGAGCCACTGCAGTATATCCTATAGATCTGGTGAAGACCCGGATGCAAAACCAGCGTGGCACTGGCTCTGTTGTTGGGGAGCTGATGTATAAAAACAGCTTTGACTGTTTTAAGAAAGTCTTGCGTTATGAGGGCTTCTTTGGACTCTACCGGGGTGAGTAAGCAAATTACAGTGGCTGAGGTTAGTGACTATATCTCACCAGCTGCAGATTTTTTTAACTATTATGGAAACCTATGTGGCCCACCTAGTCAAGACTAGGGCTGTTTCTCTCTGTTTTCTCATTGCTCATTTTCCTATTTTATATTCTTTCTGGTGATTTAGCATATTAAATCTGCAAATAAGATCTTTTTTTTCTTCTTACTATTCATATTTCTTGGAATTCAAACTTTTTGTGTGTCCAAACATGAGTCTATGTCACTGTGCTCTTACAAACTAAGGCACATGTCTCACATGTCCACATCCCTGTGAACATAGGGATGACATCTAAGAAATAACTTCTTTTCTCAAAGAATTAGAGAGGAGAAACACATCTTTCCTCTGAACGAGAAGCTAGGCTGCGACTTGAAGGCGAGTTTACCCTCTGTGCATTTGTTTTAACTAAAAGAATTATCAAATAGTTTTGTCTCTTCCAAGGAAACTATTTGTAAGTCTTTCCCAATGAGTCATCTGAAGTTTAAGAAAAAATAAAAGAAAGCCCTTTGGCTCCAAGTCTCACTCCTGCTCCTTTCCCCTCCTTTGCTCAGAGGCACACAGTCAAAGCAAAGAGCTTTTTTTTTTTTTTTTTTTTTTTTTTGCAGGGAACGTTACCACTAACTCTACACATGTTGCTGTCGACATGATGCTGTAGGCATCAGGGGCTGCAGCTCCCTGCAGTCCTCCCCAGCCCCCACTAGCTTTGTAGGAACTTGTTCTCTTTAGAAGGAGAATGACTTTCATGTGCATGTTTTCACATTAGAATTTAGGGTTCTTTTGGGGGGGAGATTAATTTTTTAATCCCTTTGGGCGCCACTTGAAATTCTTTGAAAATACTCTTAACATGCTCAAGTCCAGAGCATTTATGTAATTTACTGTACTTGTTTGTTTGCACACACAGGCTCCTTAATCCCTAGCTCATTTTGAGTTCTGTTGAAGAACTATTTGGCTTAGAACCTCTTCCTAGAAAAGAAAGACCAGGCCGGAACACAGCTTTATGCTCATGAACAGGAGAAAAACACTTTTAGTTAGCATTTTGTGTACATTTTATTTAATGGAGAATCAGGGTTGCACAGAACCTGAGTTGTTTCTTTTTTTGACATCTCTAATCTTTCATTGTTGAGAAATGACCTTTCTGCTCCTTGGTACACTTTTAAATTACAAAGAGAATGTATTTTATTAGAAGAAACCTCAATATAATGCAGTGTAGCCTTCTCAATGGAGAGATGCTTATAGAAGATTTCATTTGGAAGAGATGTCATATTAATTAAATGAATGCAATATAGCAAGTGAAGGAGGGGATTGTTGGCTTTATGTAGGATGTGAGCTGATAAAATCAGTCCTTTGAGCCGGGCATGGTGGCGCACGCTTGTAATCCCAGCATTTGGGAGGCTGAGACCAGAGGATCCAGGTTCTCAGCCAGCCTCAGCAACCTAGTGAGGCACTCTGCAACTTAGTGAGACCCTGTTTCAAAATAAAGAATAAAAAATAGGGCTGGGGGTGTGGCTCAGAGGTAGAAGGCCCCTGAGTTCAATCCCCAGTACCGCAAAAAAAAAAAAGTCAGTCCTTTGAATGAGAGACTTTTGCATTAAAGAGGAGATGCTAGGAGTTCTGTATGTGAGTACTATGATTGTTGAGATTGTCGTATATTGCTTAGAACTGGTCCATTATTCTGTCAGATGATTGACAAAATTGTTGACAGATTAGCTAAATTTCTTTGCTGGCAACAATAGTAAAATGACACAAATCAGTACTTTATTAAAATTCCTTGAGCTTTAGTGAGGCAAGTTGTAAAACAAATACACATGCTGCCATGGTTGTACAGGAGTTAGATGAAAAGTAATAGGGCCTGATAATCATGGAGGTTAGAAAGTTAAGACTGCCATCTGCTGATTTATTCTTTTAAATCAGTCCCTTACCCATGAAAGGTGTGTGCAGATTTGTGTTTGTCATTGATAATTCAGTTTGACTGACAGTAGCCTGTATGCATGATTAGTTGCTGGCTCTCAACTCATGGAAAATCACTCATCAGTGTCCTCAGAGCAGGCTTAAGATCAGCCAAAAGCAAGGGTGCAAACATATATAACTTCCCTTTGGCTGGGTGACTTAAGGGATATAAAATGTTTATTGTTAGCATCTTTAAAAAACGTATGGAAAAAACGTATGCTAACAATTTGGATAAGCTGTGTGCCTTAGAAAGCTGAGACCTGTGAATATCTACAGATGTTGAATTGTTTATATATGTATTTTTCCTTTCCAGTTTGCAGTGAACCTAGGGAAATTAACTTTCTAAGAATAATGATTGCTTTTGTTTTGAGGGGATTCTCTTAAAATGTCTTAAGCTTGACATATATTAGTAAATAAAAATACAATAGGCCTATGCTTTTGCTTATAGAAGATAGTCATCAGATGATACTAAAAACTGCATTTTTTTTTCTTTGCAGTTGTAGCTTCCTTTTAAATAAATGAATACTGAATGTTGGGTTTCACTGAAGAGAAAATTATGGGAGTCGGTATTCTATAATTACCAGGCTACTGCGTGCTATTATGTAGGTAGTGTCGTTTGTGGCAAAATCTGGGTGTATTTAATGGTACACTCTGTGGAGGCTTTTCAAGTATACAGCATTAACTTCTCCAAAGTGTCTGTGTACACTTGTATGTTGTTGGTTGTAACAAGGGAGGAAATTTGGTTATATGGTTATTGGTAGTGTTCCCAGGGTAGGGAAAACCATTTTTTCCTCATGTGCTCTTTTGGAAAGTGTTAGATACCTAGACTTTTTAAAGTAGCTTGCTTAATTAAGAAAAGGATTTGTAGCTTCAAGAAAACATGACATTACATTTGACTTATAAATAATTATTACATACATATACAAAGTTTTTAGGATAATCCCTTTTCCTACTTTAATTAAAACCCTGAAATGTTTGGTGGGTAAGGAATAGGAGGAAAACATTTTCTTGTGTATTCATGTCTGGTACATCTG
>PVLC010025355.1:0-23807 GCA_004027655.1 Graphiurus murinus | reverse complement strand
GTACTGGGGATTGAACTCAGGGGATTCTACCTCCGAGCTACACCCACAGCCCTATTTTTTATTCTTTATTTTGAAACCGAGTCTCACTAAGTTGCGGAGTGCCTCACTAGGTAGCTGAGGCTGGCCGCGAACCCGGATCCTCCGGTCTCAGCCTCCCGAATGCTGGGATTACAAGCGTGCGCCACCACGCCCGGCTTGTTTTGTTTGTTTTGTTTGTTTTGAACTCAAGGCAAACCCTGCAGATCTGTCCCCAGCACCAAAGTATTTTCTCAATGTCGAGCACTTTAGCTAAATGAGTAGCTTTGTTTGGTGGAAAAGAGAATTCCATCTGCCTGGGTCAAAATGTCATACCAGGCAATTTTTTCCTGAAACAGCTAGCTTACTGTACTGTGTTGTATGTAGCATCTTAGATTCCTACCGGGGAATCACCCCATGACAATTCAATAGCTTGCACCTTCTGTCTCCCTGCTAAATCTATTCTTTGTAACTGCGATTTCTTCTAGTGATTGAAATTTATATTGGAGGCATAAATTTCACATCTAAGCTATCCATTGGCTCTGCTTGGTACTTGAGAATTATACTAAATAAAGGAAAATCAAAGAGTTAAAACTCCGTGTAATGATGATCTAAATTTAAGTTATTAACTTAGAGATGAATTCCAATATTTGATACTTTGAAGCCCCAACATATTTCACGTGGAAATCAGAAGAACCGTTCTGACTTAATAGAGAAAAAGAGCAGAACTGTGGGGTCCCTGAGTTGGTGTGCCCACCCAACCCCCTTCACCTCCACTGTGAAACTCAGAAAGAAGTCAGCCCCACCATTCAGGAGCCCTGTCCACACGGGCACAAGCCTGACCCTCCAAAGTGTGCCTGGACTTTGAACTGGGCATGCCATGGAGCCACAGAGCTCCAAATTCAACCAAAAGATTCCCAATGGGGACCTCTTGGGCTCAACCTGTTGGAGGAGAGTCACCAATTACCTAGTTGAGTGTTGAGTAGCCAAATAGTGGGGTCCCTCCCTGGGGCCAGTGAAATGGCCACACCAGTCATGTTTGTAAGCCTGTTGTGGGTGAGGATGTGCACCCAGAGCGCCCCCATCTGGCAGAACCGTGCACGCACTCACTTGTCAACGAAATAGCCGGTGACGGGGCTCTCGGTGGTAGTGTTGGGGGGCTTCCAGCTCACGATGACGTAGTCTCTGTTTGCATCAGAGCACTGCAAGTCCATGGGCGCTCCTGGAGCCCCGATGACCAGCGGGTCAGCGTCTGGGGAGGGAGGCACGCGTTCACCATCATTGAGAGTACAGGGTCACCTCGAAGCCCGTCCCAGGTTCCTTCAAACTCAAACCCTCCATGACTCGCTCTTCAATCTCCTCCGTGTTCAGGTTACCCACGTACTTTCTACTCCGGTGGATCAGTGAGAAGAAGTAGAAATACACTTAGGAGTCTTCTAACACCTCGGAATGCTTAGCCCTCTATGAAACGCTCACGTCTGGTTTTTCATAGTTGAGTCGGAATTCACCTTTTCTTAGTGTCTATGTGGTCACCTAGAGGCATGTAGTCAAAAATGTGCTGCTAATGACTAAAACCTTTTTAGCACCTGAGATACTTTGGTATGTCAGAATCCCTGGAAAATTTGAGGATTTGATTTTTTTTTTTTTTTTTCCTGAAAGTCGTGAGCAAATGCTTGGACCACTCCTCCATTTATTCATTCATTCCACAGCTTGTGTATGATCATAATGCAATTAGGTTTTGTTTTCAAATTTTAATTACAGCTACACTGAAGGCCAGCAGAGCTATTTAGAAAGTTAATACACTGAACATTTAATTTCCTTATCTAAAATGCATGTGTATTGGCCGAGGTACATTCTCAGCAGTGTGTGCATACAGTTTCCTGTTCGAATCTTCTCAGCATAATAAAAGCTAAGGATGTCTTGACATCAGGCCAAGCATTTTCTCTCAGCATGTAAAATCTTCAGAAAGCAATCGGAATGGCTGAACTCCCCCAACTCACGTAAGTTCTCCCTGCTGGTTGTGCTGAATAAGCAGGGCAATTTAAGCCATGCTGTATTCATTGCATTTTTATGGGGTAAAATATCTTGTCAGAGGCATACAAGACAGCATTGAAGGTACCTTTAATGCCAACCTAATAAAAACAGCCAACCTCACGGGAGGGTCTAAAATCGCAGCCTTGCAAACAGATGTGATCTCCTGGGAGGTGCTGAAGGTGTTTTCTGCCATTGAGAGAGTCTCTAATGATGGGATCCTCCCTCACATGCTGATCTAGCCCCTGCCGGGTGGGAAAACAGCATGCTAATGTCCTAGGCCACCCAGGGCTGCAGCTGCAGGCCGTATGCAGGTGGCAGAACCCTGAGCCCAGGTAAGACAGCTGGTCAATGAGGGCGGAGACTGGCCAGCCCGACAGGAGCCAGGTACAGGACTGCAATCCGCCAGCTGCAAGTGGGATATGTTGCGTCTCCAAAGTAGGGTTAGGGCTAGGACTGCCAGGTTCAGGGCAGGGCACAGGGCAGAGCTGGGAAAGGGAACAGCCCACTCGGAACTCGAAGTAGGTAGCTTTGGAAAGGGACTCCCAGGCTCTGGCTCCAACAGGGCTTAGGTCCCGGCTTCCCCACATTGGAGAGGGTCCCATACCCTGAGCCTCTGTGTCTTTGCTTGAAAAACTGAGAATGACAATATTTCCTTGCAAGATGACTATGAGAAGTTTAGATTATATATACATACAAGATGACCATGAGAAATTTAGATTATATATACATACAAGATGACTATGAGAAGTTTAGATTATATATACATACAAGATGACTATGAGAAGTTTAGATTATATATACATACCTTTGTCTGCATATGTTACATTACAAATATACGTGCAATACACACACAGCACCTTATCCTGCGCCTGGTACCTCCTGAACCCTGTGTGTCTTTTCAGAACACCATCCCCCTAAGCAATGGGGATGAAACCACAGTGTGCTGAGCACGCTCCTGGCCAGGCGCTGCGGGCATCAACAGTTATTCCTGGGCTCTGTACTCTTATTATCTTAGGCACATGTCTAACTGAAGCTGAGGATGAAGACATCAGCGTTGTCCTTGTCTCTGCCTCTTCCTTCAAGCCAGAATCTAGAGGAGTGAGGGCTGGCAGGGAGGCCTGGAGGCCGGGAGGCCGGGAGGCCGGGAGGCCGGGAGGCCGGGAGGCAGGGAGGCTGCTGGCTTCCCCAGTCTCACTGTTCTGCTCCAGTGCTAAACTCCCTGGAGAATGAGAAATGTCACTCACCCTAAGGTCACTCCATACACTCAATGAAGCCAAGGCCACACTCTGGCTGTTTATACTTGCTTCTCCTGCTTACCCTCGGTGCTGTCTGCCTGTGGGGGCCTAGGAAGAGTCTGCTCCACATCGGGGAAGGTTTCAGGAGTGACATGGCAGCCACGGCCCACGGCCCTGAGCCTCTGCCCCATCCCTCCCTTCCACCGCCCGCTCAGGGCCAGCCGCCAGCTCACCTCTGACGAACAGGAAGGCGCTGTGGTCGGTGACGCCACCCCGGGACACGATCCGCAGGGTGTAGAGGCCCTCGTCGTCCTTGTTCAGGTGGCTGAAGGACAGCGAGGCCTGGCCTTCTCCGAAGAACATCTTGGTCCACTTGGACTCTTTCAGCAGCACGTCTGAAAGAGCAGCCGGGTTGGAGTCATGCCCCAGAAGTTGTCCCATGAACCAGGAAAACCCACGTGGACGATGGCGACATCTCAGACAGATGGGGCCACCCAGCCAGGCAGCCAGGGACAAAGCATTTACATGCAAAGCCCACGCACACACGAAGCACCAACAGGGAAGCTCTGCTATGCCACACACGGGCTCTGGCCGAGTACAGCGAGGTGCAATCGCCAGCTCTGCCCCAGCACCGGGGGCTCACTGTCCCCTGATGCTGTGGCTGAGAAATAAATAGTAAGGTACAACCTGGGGGACAGAAAGGCAAGGGTGGTGTCTGACTCATGTCTTTTACCTGAAGCGTGTCAGACTTCAAGAGTCCTGGACAAGGCAAAGCTTTTATTAAGACCTCAGCCTGCCTCCCTGATCCCAAACATTCACTTTTCTCTTCAAGACACGTCGTATCTTGCAATGAAAAATACAGTATCCCACATCATCATTCACATTAAATGAGGTTTTCTCATTACAAACACTTGTTTCTAGTTTTCTAAAATCATCTTGATCAATGTTAGAGTAATTTCTGTTAACTGATAGTGGTTTAAAAAAATGTTTAATGTGGAAAGAAATTAAAGCCATCTTCACTGTTGGAGGCCTTCTTACTCGTCAGCTCTAAGGTCACCTTGGTCCTGCTTGGAGGGGACCAGTGAAGATTTGTTTGCAGGCAAGAAGTTTCCAAGGACCGAGTGGGCCCGATAAGCTGCGACCCTGACTGATAAAAAGGGAACCCGACACCTTCCTTTTTCTCAAGAGTTGCTTACCTGTTCTTTCCCTGACTCGGCTGTGATTGCCTTACTTTCTTTCCCTGATTCATCCTGAGTGTCTTGTTTTTCCCTTACTTACTCACCCTATGATTTCTTTACTGGCTCCTGTGATTAATCTTTTCTTTACAATGTTTTGGTTAAAACTCTCAATAAAAGAGAGGCACTGGTTGAAGGAAACCAAGGAGATTTCTCTCTCCCCCAGCCGCCCTGCTTCTCCAATTATTCTGACTCCATGCCATTCATCCCAGACCACTTCTAACAACAGCAGCAGCATCTGTGGGAGCAGCAGCCCACAATGCTTCACCCATTGAGGAAAGAAGGAAGGAAGGAAGGAAGGAATGAAGGAAGGGAGGAAGGAAGGGAGGAAGGAGAGAAAGGAAGGGAAGAAGGAGAGAAAGGAAGGGAGGAAGGAGAGAAAGGAAGGGAGGAAAGAAGGAAGAAGAAGGAGAGGGAGGAAAAGGAAAGGGGGAGGGAGAGGAGGAGGAGGAAGGAAGGAAGGAAGGAAGGAAGGAAGAAAGGAAGGAAGGAAGGAAGGAAGGAAGGAAGGAAGGGCAGGCAAACTATGAAAGAAGAAATGCAGGTGATGAGTGACCTTGAGAAAAATACTCAATATTGGAAATGAAAGAAACATAAAATGAAATGACGAGAAAGTATTTCTCCACCTGATTTGGCAAAGATGAAATTGGTGAAGGCCACCACTGGGAAGAGTGGAGAGACACCTTTCTATCCTGTGGTGACACTCCTGAATCCCTAAAGCAGGTATGCAGGGCTAGACACCAAAACCCAGACTGGAGAATTTATCCCAAGTTAATAACTGGGTGTGCAGTGAGGACTGTATTCCAGAAATACATAGGACAGAAAAAAATTCCAATCAACTCGTATGTTCAAGTAGCAGGTAAGTGCGCCATGTCCATATCATGGGCTTGATACCCTTCAGCTCACCAGCTCACGATGCCAAAGAATGAGAGCTGTCATGGAACCACGCGTGGGGAATATTGTCTCATGGAAAAAGGAGATGTCAACTTGAACATGTGATCCCACTTCAGTGTGTGTGTAGACAAGGTATATATAACACCGCAAATTGATAGAACAATCCTAGTAATTGTGTAGTTGGGGAAAGTACCATTTCGGAGATTTCTTGCAAGAAATGTGCATTGCATTTTTTATAAGAAGAAAGGGGCTATCTTAAGCTGGGCGTGGTGGTGCACGCTTGTAATCCCAGCATTTGGGAGGCTGAGACCGGAGGATCTGGGTTCGCGGCCAGCCTCAGCTACCTAGTGAGGCACTCCACAACTTAGTGAGACCCAGTTTCAAAATAAAGAATAAAAAATAGGGCTGGGGGTGTAGCTCGGAGCTAGAATGCCCCTGAGTTCAATTCCCAGTACCGCAAAAAAAAAAAAAGAGCTATCTTTACATTTTTAATTTTCAAAAGTCAGTATGCATCAACCTTGAATAGGGAGCTTGGGAATATTCGGGCCCTTGGTGTAGTCTAGCTTTTGCTCCACTGTGCTTAAGAGGCCAGAGCCTCTATGAAAAACCATGGCAAAGGTGCAATAAAAAATAAATATTTTAGATTGTTTTTATCCACTTTTATCTTCCCATGCAGCTAATGGCATCAAAGAACAATAATCGTGCTAAGTAGGAATTAGCACAGTAGCTGATACACAGTAAGTTCAATAAAAATGCTGTATAACACAGCACAATGCAAAAGACAGTTAAAGATTTAACATAAAAGTGGGATTTGTAGGAAGGGGTGATGAAGTTAATGGCATAGACAGAGAGAGAAAGTGCCCTTGCTTTCTCATTCTGTAATTGAGTATATTTTGTTGTTTAATTCCTTTGCAGATATCCATCCACAAAATGAGGTGCTTGTTACTGAAGTTTAAGTCAAAGAGGCCCTGTGGGGCTCTCAGTGATGGTCTTCCTCCAGAGGACCTGTGCAGAGGGCCACCATGACAGCCAAAGGTCACATTTCCAGAAAACCCGGCACGGGCCCTGAAAATACCTCAAACCAATAAAATAAAAAACCACTAAAAGGGGGAAAGACTAACAACACTAATGCCAGTGTAGTTTCCTGTCTCTGAGATAAAGAACGCAGAGCCTTCCAGAAGCAAGATGCCCTAAGTTAAATTCTACCTAGCATCTGACCGCCCTTCCTACCTTCATGTCTTATCCTGGACTTTAGTAGGACAACACTCTCTGTAAGGCATGTTACATGAACACGCTGTCACTGACCCATGGGGGATTATTTTAGGACCATTCTCAGTTCTCAGTTCTGCACTGTCTGCATAGCCCAGGCGACCTCATCCTGTCCAAGGACTTAAAACACCTTCTACAGCCATGACCCCACAACAGCACAACATGACCTTTGGCCTTGACCTCAGGGACTGACAGTGCTTTCTATCCTGACCACACGATGTCTCTGCGGGACCTGCCAGCCGTGTCAGGGTGGACATCCTCACACTGAACCCCAGAGGGGGCAGCACCTGCAGCTCCAGCTGGGACCCCCCCCCAAAGGCTACATCCCTCCCCTCCCACACCCAGACCCACCAGCTGGCAAGACCACAGGATCAGCACAAACCCGACTTACCACCCTCCCACCTGCACCCAACACAAGCCTCTGGCCCCTCTCCAACTCTGCCTCTGCGAGGGTCCCCCAGCCTGCACCACACCCCACCTCCGCACTCAGCAGCCAGGGATGGGTTACCTCGGGAGATTCAAGCACAGGACACCTTCAACAGCCTCCCCTCACACTCAAAAGCCAACCCCTGGCCGGCCATGGTGCACACTTGTAATTCCAGTACCTGGGAGGCTGAGACAGGAGGATTGCAGGTTCCAGGACAGCCTCAGCGAGTAGTGAGTGCCAGCCACCGCTCCAGCTGCCCTGTCTCCCCAGCCCCCAAGTGGCCTCGCTGCCGGTGACTTTGCCGGGGCTCCTCAGCCTCCCAAGAGCTTCCCCTCGTTACATGTAAAGAGCACATAAGTCCCATTTGCTAAAAATAAGCCACAGAGAAGGATCTCCATTGCTTTCCTCTTAAAGAATAAGGCCCACGCTCACCCCATTCTGACCGCCAACCTGGAACTACTTTTGTCACTAAATCCCAGCAGCTACGACCAGGGTCCCGCCAGAACGCAGGACCTGTGGGTGAGTCCTCTCAAACGGAGTGCTCCTTGCTCTTGAGATGGAAGAGCCACCACCACCAGAACCAAAGTCGCCGGAAAAGGTTCTGAAGACCACGTCACCATGCTCTGGGGACACCATGACAGGTTCCAGAGACCAATGTCACTTCTTATTGGGAAGAGCATATAGAGAAGTGAATCTTCTGAGACCACAGGGACTCAGCCCCAGTCTCTCTCCCTCTCTCTCTCTCTCTCTCTCCCTCTCTCTCTCTCTCTCTCCCTCTCCCTCTCTCCCTCTATCCTTCTTTCCCTCCCTCCCCTCTTCTGGGGCTGTCCTGGTCTACCAGAAACTCTCAGGTCTCTATATACCTAAAAACCTAACAAAACTTTACCCCTCGTCTCCTGTGTAAAAGGTCAAAGGCCGTTCTCTGTGTTGAGACGCCCATCTTTTTCTGCCTCTGTGTTTCTGTACACCAGGATTCTCCCTCAGCTAGCTGAAAGCTCCCCCTCCACCTCCCACCGGCCCCCAGTAAGCTTTGCTTTCCCTGTGAAGTTCTCCACCATCATCCCAAACCTACCTGTCAGCCCAATTCCGGCAGGACACACAACCAGGACCACATCTGGCAAAGTATCACATTTCTTTTTTTTTTTTTTTTTGGAACCCAGGGGCATTCTACTTCCAAGCTACATCCCCAGCCCTAGTTTTTATTCTTTATTTTGAACCAGGGTCTCGTTAAGTTGCAGAGGGCCTCACTAAGTAGCCGAGGCTGGACGAGAACCTGGATCTTCCAGTCTCAGCCTCCCAAGTACTGGGATTGCAAGTGTGCACCACCAAGCCCAGCTCACTCACGTTTCTTGTACTTTGAAAAGACGCTGTTTTTCCATACCTATATTCCCCCTGACTAGGTCACAAATATCTTCTGGGTGGGATGGCATGCGTTGGCTCTGTAAACTTGGGCACTCGCCTAGGCTCTTGGTAGATGTGTCCAAAGCGCATGTGATTTAGGCCACAGCAGACACGGCCCTCAGACCCATGCGGGGAGCAAGGCCTGTGCCCTGCACCCCGTCATAGCAAAGCAACGAGCTGGCCCTAGGCCCCAGCCACGCCACGCTGGGGCTGCCCTGGTCTACCAGAAACTCTCAGGTCTCAAAGCAAGCCCTTGGGTCAGAGCCCAAGGCACTCGTCCCCTCCTCTGCAGATGGAGTGAACCGCGCCATCCCTGTCAAGCATCAGAGGAAAACTGAGTGAATGACCACACTCAGAACTGTGAGCAGCACGGAGTAAGCTCTGACAAACGCTGGCTGTTGTTTTAGCCGAGGAAAGCCATAAACGTTGACACCTCTCTCTTCTGCTGGGCACGTGGAGGCCATTTTGACTGAGCTATGTTTGGTCACCTCTGAGTCACTGTCTGGATTCAGGTGCCTCCCCGGTAACCTCTCTGGGATTCTCCTGGTTGAATGTCAAGGTCAACCTTGCTGTCAAGATCTCCCCAGCCCCCCTCCCCCGGCTGGCTTTGCTGCCCACAGCATGCACAGTAGCAGAGACAAAGGCCGGACCAGTGCGACTGTTAAGCTGCTGCCAAAGGCCTCGGGAGGCAGGCTGCAGGGCAGCACTGGCTGGGCGCCCGGGCCTGGCCCAGGCACACACTCACCGTCCCGGTACCACTCGGCCCGAGGCTGCACCCGCTTCAGGTCTGGCGTCACCAGCATCGTGCACTTGAGTGTGACAGTCTCCCCTTCTCTTTTGAAGGTGACCCCGAATTTCTCCAGAAACTGGACATCGAAGTGGGTGTACGGGATCACGGAGGACAGGGGCACTGGGGGAGCAAATCAGAAGAGGGGTTTCAGCACAGCAGAGACACCTCGGGCCGTGGTCACAGAGGTGCGAGCCTCACTTCCTCCAAGGAGCCGTGTGTGGCCACAGCGTTCCCGTCCCCCAAACTCACCTGCAGCCGACCTGGCCCCTATGGGTGTTAGGAGGTGGGGCTTTGGGAAGGGGGATCAAGTTGTGGGACCTCGTGAGAATGGGCCTGCATGCTGGGGTGAGCGTTCTTAAGGGCCCGAGCTCTCCTGCAGGTGGAGAAGCACTGAGAAGGCTGCACCGTGTGCAAACGGGGAAGCTGCCCAGCCCCAGGACCGTGAGCACTGAATGAATCCTGAATACACAGCTCCTCTTTGGAAGCTCAGGCCCGCCGAAATCTCACCCCCAAACCACGAACAAGCCACTTTGAAAGTGAGTCCTGATCCCGGAGATGCTCTCCATGAAGGCCCTCCTCACCCACGCCTCCCCTGGTCGGTCCCGCTGGTTGGGCCTGCAATACACAGACGCACCTCCCCACAGGAACAGGTGCAGGGCAGTCCCTGCCCAGTGCCTTCCACCCACAGGGCGAGGGTGGTCCAACATGGAGGGCGGCTGTTCATCATAAAGATGACCAAGAGACTTTCTAGGGGAAAAGAACCCCTAGAAAGCACAAAAACGTGGCCCCATTATGCATTCAGGCCAAGAATTAGGAATCCTTTCTATTTGCCAGCTCAGAAATGCAAAGAGTCCCTAAGCAACCACTTCACCAGCGTCTAAAAATGCCACCAGAGCCGGGCGTGGTGGCGCACACTTGTAATCCCAGCATTTGGGAGGCTGAGACCGGAGGATCCGGGTTCGCGGCCAGCCTCAGCTACCTAGTGAGGCACTCCACAACTTAATGAGACTCGGTTTCAAAATAAAGAATAAAAAAAAAAAATAGGGCTGGGGGTATAGCTCAGAGGTAGAATGCCCCTGAGTTCAATCCCCAGTACCACAAAAAAGAATTTTTTAAAAATAAGTAAATAAAAAAATTAAAATGCCACCATGCTGTGGAATAGCAGGGCGTCACGCTGCCGGCACGCTGACACCAACACTGTCCAGGGGAAACTTGGGAGGATTTTCATGAAATATACTTTAAAAAATAAAAATGAGCCGGGCATGGTGGTGCACCACGCTTGTAATCCCAGTACTTGGGAGGCTGAGATGGGAGGATCACAGGTTCGAGGACAGCCACCGACTTACGTCCGATCGGGAGTCCCACGGAATGGAGCGGCTCCTCGTCTCCGCGGAACCCTGCAGGACAATCGGGTGAACAAGGCAAAAGGAGACACGGGCGGGTGCCAAGGCCGGCCTCCCCCGGGCAGCGAGGACTCACGTCTCACCACCACCGCCGCGTTGGTGGACACCTGTCCGTGCACGTTGGTTGCCACCGCCGTGTAGGTCGCCGTGTCGTCAAAGTCAGCCCTTGGAGAGAAGAAAGCGCGTCTGTGGGGGCTCCGTGGAGAAGCCGGCGCCCCGCATGGAACATAAACCTTCCTGGAAAGCAGGCGGCGTGACCCGGATCTTGGTTCCTGAGCAATTGGTTCAAGAACAATGCCAGCTTGCTCTTGGCTCGGCCAGGGCAGGGGGGTGGGGAGGGACGCGGCATTAATTTCAGACCCAGACAAACATCTGATCCTGGACGGCAGCTCGGCTTTGAGAAAGAAAAGACACAGGCGCCTGGAGAATCCTTCATTTTATTCTCAACCGGTCTGTTCCATTCTGGGCCTGTTTTGGTACCTCTATAGAATGTGTGGTTTTATCTTGTGAAGAGGCAGCTCCCCCGGGACCTTCACTTCTGGCAGAATCACCAGTGCTGGGACCCCCAGGGACCAGTCTAGGGGAGCCTCACACCTGCTCCATGTAAGATTGAGAGGTCACCGCAAAGGAAAGCCGGGCCCAGGCCCTGGTCAGCGCGGCCCTGGGCAGCTCGCCTGGAACCCCACAAGAGCGTCTCCAGGAGGCCCAGGAACTTGCGCTGGGGGTGTCCTGATGCTCTGGAGGGGCCGGGGATAAAGCTCTTCACAGCGCTGAGCCTGAGCCACCGAGCTGTACTGCCCGATGTTCCAGCTTCCCGGGACGCCCAGCCTGCTCTCAGCCGAGGGAGGCACTGGGACTGGCCACCTCACACATTAGCACTGATTAGCTAGTCAAGCAACCCATTAGCACCTCCAGCTCAGACCGAGCACCGCGCAGAGAGGGGAGGGAGCCTGTGCCGGGTCACACTCCAGGCAGGCACACAGCACACATGTGCCCCCACCTTCCATCCCGTCTGCACCCCTGCAGGTGTACCCCATCTCCCACGACAGGCACACACACGCGTGTGTACCCCACCTTCCACTCCAGGTTCACGTGTTCACTCAGAGGAGTGTCCACAGCTTCCATTTGGTTTGTAAGGAGGTCCACAACCCACAAAAAAAATGATCCAGACTCCTCACTGATTCATGGCAGTGAAATCAGTGACACCCCCCCCACCCCAGGTGACACGCTGGAGGGCAAGGGACAAGTTGGAACTTCTACTTCTGCTTCCTTTAGTATCTCAGTCTTGGCACGTGTCTCTTTTGTGAACAGTCTATACTATATTGGAACAGAAATGCCTGTGTCGATTATAAATAAGCATGCATGCATGGACTAGGAGGTGGCACAGAAACACTTATCCACAGCTGGTGCCTGACAGGGCTGGAGGAAGCAGGGTGCCTGGCGTGGGCAGAGGCAGGAGTGGGCGGCAGAGAAGGAGTCAAGGCCGTCACGAGGAGGCTGCCCAGCTAAGGTTTAGCCCAAGGCTAATTTGGAGACGGATGGCATGGTTTGACCTCACTCATCATCAGCAGGACCCAGCTCTCCACTCCTTCCCAGGGCCACACCAGAGAAAGTGCTCAGCAAACCACCGTCTAACTGCAGCCTTTGCTTCATGCAGCAAGAACTTACAAGGGATTTATTTTCTGCTGGGCAGCTTCCCAGAATCGGGTTTTCTTTAGTCTCCATTTTTTACAAATAATGTGGGGGCACTTTTGCTGTCCCAGGCCCCATTTTGAAGAGTCCCCAACACCACTACTCCATGCAAGAAACTAGGGCCTTTTCTTCTGTTTCAAAGACAGGCAGGCAACCGTTTAAGTGAATTCCTTGTGGGTAGTCAAGGCCCAGGGACCTCGGGTGCTAACTAGCGTT
This sequence comes from Graphiurus murinus, assembly GCA_004027655.1. Lineage (NCBI taxonomy): Eukaryota > Metazoa > Chordata > Mammalia > Rodentia > Gliridae > Graphiurus > Graphiurus murinus. Next base: position 11,196 of record PVLC010025355.1, on the reverse strand, counting down.
GACATTGGACTTACAATTTAACTCAAATCAGAACTTAAATATCAAAGTTTAAAAACAGAGTGCAAGAAAATGTTAGTCCTGAGAATGTTCTGCGAGGAGTGGATGGCGGTTGGCGTTACTAATGAGAAACACGGTAGACTGTTCTAAACGCTCCCGTAAAAATATGAGAAGGATGCAAATCCTTTGAAGAAGTGGGACGCACAGTATGAGTCCCAAGAGACAAGCCTAGGAGCATATAAAACAGAGTCGCTTGCAAGTTTAAATTCAAATAGCACTGCAGGGTGAGCTTGCTTTTCGGCACTTTAAGAATCCGGCTGCCGCAGCCAAAGCGTATTCGTAGGCACAAATGTCATTTTGTAACCGAAGGGGAAGCTTAGGAACGGGGAGGACGAGCATTCCACACCCTGGAAACGCCCTGGGTCAGATGGCCTGAACTCAGCACTTTGGAATGAACAGCTGAGGTCAGCTGAAACCTGAGGGTTTCCCCCAGTGCGCCTTTGCTAAAGATCATTAACATTTCATCTGCTAAAATGTCCCAACAAGGATATGAACGCTGAGAGACGAGTTAGTCTTCAGAGTTTCCTTTTCCCAAATATTTGCATGTTTGTACAAAACGCACGTCTGTCAGAGGAGACCTGGGGTTTGCAGATCATTTAGCCGGGGTCTTCGGGGGCCTGCGAGGCTTTATTTGGGGTATCTGTTCCCTTTGTTCCAAGTTACATTATGATCTAACATCAAGTTTGAACACTGCCAACAGCACTGTGAGTATGACTTTCTTGAGAAAAGGAAAGTGTTAGCCAGCCACAGAAAGTGAAGAGTCATATGTTTTCTCTAATATGCACAAGCTAGGGAGTAATCGGGATACCAGAGGGAGGGGAGGGGGAAGGCTGAGGTTCATTCATGGAAACACTACCATCGACCGTGTGTACATATGTGGAGATGGTGAGGTGGGGTAGGGGTTCACCAAGTGCTGTGTGCATGTATATCACTGTCAACATGATTTCCATTATGATGTAACTATAATACACCAATAAAAGCACATTAAAAACAATGATTTAGATACAGCTTGGAAGCAAGCGACTGACAACTCAAACCGAGCTAACTACCCAACCAGATAGCACACCCAGGCCAGAAAATGGACCACCCTAAAAGTCAGTGTGCTCCCCAAGCAAGGCCAAGGTTCTCTCTCTAGACACTAGCTTGTGTCTGCTGAATCATCCGCAAAGTGTAGACGTGGAAGGAGGGTTCAAGTGTGAAGATCACAGCCAGGGATCACAGGCGGATCCCGCTGACCCTCCCAGCCAGCGACAGGAGGCCGTCCCTGCTACAGTGGCACCTGAGCCTGGCCACCCAGCCCCTCCTGTGGCCAGCTGCAACTCTCACCTCCAGGAACTTGGTGTCCATCACTCCACCTGCAAAGCCCGGAGCTGCTGGCCAGGGATCTGTGCACCCTCCCTGCCTGGATTTCAGCAAGAACGCCACTAAGCACTTCTGCCCCCAGCCTAGCGCCTCCCTTGCCGTCCGGCTTCCCCAGGGGCCTCTTCCCCTGGTGCCCAGTTCATCACAACCCACCCGCCAAGCCCAGCCTGGCTGTGGGATTTGCTTCTGTGCTGGGCTCCCGGCACCTCACAGGGCTGGAGGACCAGAGAAAGGGAAGCTTGGCTTTGGTGGCCAGAGACCCCCAGCATCTAGAACAGCACCGGGCGCACAGTAGGTTCTCAATAAACAGCAGAAGCTAACCCACTTCGAGGCCAGGATCTCGGCTTTTCTTTTTTTTTTTTTTGCGGTACTGGGGATTGAACTCAGGGGCATTCTACCTCCAAGCTATATCCCCAGCCCTATTTTTTATTCTTTATTTTGAAACCGGGTCTCATTAGGTTGCGGAGTGCCTCACTAAGTAGCTGAAGCTGGCCGCGAACCCGGATCCTCCGGACTTAGCCTCCCGAATGCTGGGATTACAAGCGTGCGCCACCACGCCCGGCGGATCTCGGCTTTTCTGAGGAAACCCAGATTCACCTGGAGAAACAAGACGGTGACCCCGCTCACGTGTCAACCTAAGAGTGGCTCCTGAGCCAGCTCCAGGTGGGATCCTGGGGTCTCGGCTGCCCGGGACAGGCCTCAGGAAGGTCCCCAAGAGCAAGACGCTGCCAGGGTGCTTAGCTCTGGTCCTCCTTCCATACCTGATCATCCTCATCACCTGAACATGCTCATCGTCGCCTGCCACCCAGGTGGAGCCTGGACACCCTGGCCTGCCCTGAGCAAGAACCCCCTCGGCCAGCTTATGGGAATCCCCACAAGCCCACGCCTCCTCTGAGCACCTCAGCCCCTCAGCACTCTACCCCTCGTCCTGCTTGTGCTTGAGCGGAGCCCACTCCTTCACCCTGCCAGGCTCTGTTGAAGCGTCACTCAAATGGAATCTCCCCTACCATCCTTAGCAAGGGTCAGAATAATTTCTTCTTTGACAGAACCCAGTACATATGCACTTTTTTTTAATTAGTAAAAGAAAAAAATACTTCCATTATAAGCATGTATCTGGGCAAAGACTCAGGAAGTGTGTGCATGTGTGTGTGTGTGTGTGTGTGTGTGTGTGTGTGTGTGTGTGTGTGCATGCATGCGTGCCTGCACGTGTGTAGTCATCTTGTGACTCTCGAGTCCCCTCTGGGAATTACGGATGCATTTGTTTCTAAAAACACTGAGCCTCATCATGGTGCAGCAGCTTACAGTTTAGTGACATCCAATCAACAGAACCGTATGTTCAAATGTCTCACTTATGTTCTACGTGTTTATAATACGATGCTCGTCTTTTCCTACCGAGGATTATCTGCAAATGACTACACACATAATCTCATGCCATATGTTATATAATACATAGAACATATGTGCTTCTGCTTGATTCTCACAATAACTCTACTGGGCAAATGGGAAAGATAAAATGTTTATATCTCTTGACTATTTTCAAATGAGGCCAGGGAGAACGAAGAACTCCTCCACAGCCACGGGGAACCTGGAGGTGGGACCCCAAGTGCAGGCCTTCCACCTTGGCGGCCAGCACACACTTCTTCATTACGGTACATGAGATAGCCACATTTGTTCAAAGCCTCACGGTCGAGCTACGGGAAAGGGTCCTGGTAGACCATGGGTGGAGAAGGTGGATTACAAGATGTCAGTGTCTTTGTGCAAAAAAGAAGACATGGAGTACCGACAGCGTTGTGCACCTTGGTTTCTGCTTTGCTCTGGGCTTAGACTGCAATCACGGGCCACCGTTCCGGCACACAGGGCCACCACCAGGTCCTCACCTGTTGATTTCCAGAGTGTGCACTCCGTACTTGCTCTCGATCCGGTACTTCCCGGGCTCACCAGCCTGACAGATCAAACTGCCATCTTTGTACCTGCAGGAGGGAAACACCTGTTTTCACTAACGAGCCTACTTATCCCTGCAGCTTTGCCTCAGCCTCCTTACTGTAGCTCTGCTAATGGCCACCCCTCTCGGCCCCACGGGGGGGACCCAAGCCTGCAGGAGCTCCTGTTTTGGGTCTTCTAGGAAGGGGCCACACTTACACCAATCAAGGCACCCGGACAACCCTGGACCTCTTGTTAGGTGGCCCCCGAACACCTGCTCGGGCCTTGCCAGCAGTTCAGAAGTTATTGTTGCACTTTTTAAAAAGCATAGCTGAGCCGGGCGTGGTGGCGCACGCTTGTACTCCCAGCATTCGAGAGGCTGAGACCAGAGGATCCGGGTTTGCGGCCAGCCTCAGCTACCTAGTGAGGCACTGCACTAGCGAGACCCGGTTTCAAAATAAAGAATAAAAAATAGGGCTGGGGGTATAGCTTGGAGGTAGAACGCCCCTGAGTTCAATCCCCAGTACCGCAAAAAAAAAAAAAAAAAGCATAGCTGGTCCTGGTAGGTGCCAGACTGGCCTCTTTGCCGTGATACAGCTGGAGCAAGGAGAAGGTGAGCCAGGATCCTCAGCACGGAGGCCTGGTCAACCTCCACCAGGACAGCAGACTCGGCCACCCCTCCACCCTGTCCAAGGCGGGCCAGCCTCGGCCTCCCTTCTGCCTCCTGACAGACAGCTCGGGCACAGCTGTGAGGTCGCTGCCCAGAGTCCTGGCCAGGGCCACAAGTGAACATGCACACTGGGTTTCAGCTACAGGTGTGGAGCCTTGCAGGGCCTGTGTGGCTTAGAGGTGTAATTCTGCAATTACTGCTAGAGCTCCCCACTGCGAGTCTAGCGTAATGAGAAGCAGGCTCCAGGGCTGTGTGCGGAACCCACGATGATGGGGCTTGGACAGAACAGGCCCTGGGACAAACAGGCCGTGTTGGGGACTGACTCAAAATAAAACACCCTGAAAACTCAGCTGGACCAACGTCCTTGAAATAAAATGAAATAAACACCGGCGTATCACCAGATGACATTCGGTGGGGTTTGTACACATTCCCTGCCCAGGGTTCCTAGCACAGCGGTCTGCAGCCCGGGTGCGGGTCCTGAGTTTCCTTCCTTCGTCTTTGTGGAAGGGGACACAGGGGGCGTTTGTGCCCCAGAGCGGGTCCCCTACCATTGCACGACAGGCGTGGGGAATCCCTGCACGGTGAAGCAGAGCCGCACAGACATCCGCTCCCAGATGGTGTGAGACCTCAGCCGCACCAGGAGCTCCGGGGCCCGGCTCATCCGCTCCTCGAATGCATGTCTGTCCCAAGCCAGCTTGTCCTCCACCTGCTGCAGAGAAGCCTGCGGGGAAGGGGTGGCGGGGGGGTGACGGGGCACTCAGCCACCTGCACGTGGACACACCACGTCCGCCTACCCCGCCCCCCATGCCTCTCAGAGAGGCCCGGCGTTCCCCTACCATCTGCTGCAGGGAGTATTTGTCCAGCTTGTGGCGCGCGTGGGAGCGAGCCAGGTGCACATCCTCCTCCAGCTGGGCCAGCTCACTGAGAAAACGCTGCCTCTTGGCCTCGCCATAGGAGGCCACCTGGGACTGGTACCTACAGTGGGGAAGACGCATTAGTCCCAGGACCCGTGACAAGACTGGACAGGCCGTCCCGGCATGTCCCTGAGAAGATGCAAGAAGGTAACAGTAGAAATGCCATCACCTCTTATTTCTCCCTCTTTCTTTTAAGGGTGTATTTCGGTGAGTGTAAATGACACGCAAGAAGTCGTGAAAAGGGGCGTGATTTGCCAGTAAGCAATGCGGGAGACGGATGCACTCTGCCTTTCGGACCCTGAGAGGCAGGCTGTGATAAGTCAGCCACACTTCAGAGACCAGCAGGAGCGGCCGTGGGTGCAGCCTACACTTGCACTGGCCACCTCAGGCGCTGGGAGGGACGCGCGAGAGTCAGGGTTGGCGCACACACAGAGCACAAGCACCGCCCACGCCGCCAGGAAGGTCGGGTAGACTTCTGTCACAGAGGGACTGCTCACTCTCCTTCGTGTGCAAGAAATCCACATGCAGCAAAAGTTCAGTAATAATAAATCACGCGGCCCTTCCAGTTTATAAAATAAAGGGCCTGGCTGTCTTTTGGAGTCTGTGACTCAACGGTTATGTGCTGCTGGACTAGAGATTCCTCGTGAGTTCTGACGTGATTTGATAAAGCTGAGCCCGGGGCTGAGTCTCCTCTGCACGCAGCCTACAGAAACCACCGCAGCAAACCTGAGACTGAATTAAAGCCTTTGAACAGGGACAGATAGGAAGCAGTCTATACTAGAAAAAAATATGGAGGATAAGATGGAAGACTTAGCATCTTCCAGCCGTCAGGGCGGAGGTGGCGGGGGGGGGGGGGGGGGGGCTCCTCCCAGCTCACCTTTGTGAACACCACCACTGCACCTGGCTGTGCCGGGCCCAGGCGGCTTCCTAAGCCCGAAGCCTCCTCCCCAGCCGTGTCCCCTGCTCACCGTGCATTCCCCAGGTCCCACCAAAATGAGGATGCTGCCTGAGAATTTCGTACCCTCTTGGATTCCATCCCACTAGTGGAGAAGTCTCGCTGTCATCCCTTCCTGTCACTTCTGTCCTCCCCTCAGGCCCCGTCTCGGAAGCCTGGAAGTCCTCTCCCCGGCCCCTACACCGCCCTCTGGACCTAGAGGTCCCTCATGTCTCCTGTGGCCTTTATGACAATAATCTGCATACCTTTCATCTACCTTAAGAAAGGGCCTGCTACTGCTTGTCTTTCTGTTCCCGGATCACTGTCTGCAGTAACCCCTCCCCCTTACAGACATCCCAAGACACCCCAGGGAGCCCCAGCAACTTGCAGGAGCCCCAGCTAGCACGCTTGAAAGTGGGGGGTGACTTCAAGATGTTTCTCCGGGAAGATGTGCACACGGGTTTTGAGAACAGACCATCCTAAGGCCATGGTAAGAAGCACCTGATTCAGCCAGGTGTGGTGGTGCACACTTATAATCCCAGTACTGGGAGGCTGAGACTGGAGGATCCGTGTTCGAAGCCAGCCTCAGCTACTTAGTGAGAGCCTATTTCAAATAAAGAATAAAAAGTAGGGCTGGTGGTATAGCTCGGAGGTAGAATGCCCCTGGGTTCAGCCCCTAGTACTGCAAAAAAAAAAAAAAAAAAAGTACCTAATTCCATGACAGGGCACTGGAATCTGCCCAGGACCAGCTCAACCCCACACGCCGACCAACAGCACCCACGTGTAGAGCAGCTGAGAGATGCAAGGAGGGTGGGCGGGGCCAGTCGTCCATGGCTCACCCAGTCTTCAGCCAGACTAACTACTGAGGACCCCGTGCTTCAGAAAGATTTCTGGCAACCAGAGCATCATGATAGAAACTGTGAAGCCGGGTGTGGTGGCGCAGGCTTATCATCCCAGTACTTGGGAGGCTGAGACAGGAGGATTGCAGGTTCCCAACCAGCCTCAGCTACTTAGTGAGGCCCTCCGCAACTTAGTGAGACTCTGTTTCAAAATAAAAGAATAATATCGGACTAGGGGTGTAGCTGGGAGGTAGAATGCCCCTGGGTTCCATCTCCACTATCAAGACAGAAAGAGAGAGAGAAGGAGGGAGGAAGGGAGGGAGGAAAGGAGGGAAGGGAAGGGAAGGGAAGGGAAGGGAAGGGAAGGGAAGGGAAGGGAAGGGAAGGAAGGAAGGAAGGAAGGAAGGAAGGAAGGAAGGGAACCGTGGGAGTCACAACCACCAGTTCCCTGGCCACTGACGTTTATAGCCGTTTGCCCCTCCTGGAAAGCAGCAGGGACTTGAGGGACAGGAAGGCTGTGCGTTATGTTCAAGGTCACACTGATGTACGGTGGACAAAAATAAAGTGTGACGGCTCAAGTCTTCTATGCCCACTCCCAAAACTTCAATATAAGTAGGAGAAGCTCTTTAAAAAACCTCTATGTTTTTCGGTTGTAAGTATTCATAAACCCAGGCTGTTAGCCAGGCATGGTGGCGAAAGCCTGTAATCCCAGCACTTGGGAGGCTGAGACAGGAGGATTTCAGGTTGGCCGCCAGCCTTAGTTATTTAGTGAGGTCCTCTGCAACTTAGTGAGACACCTTGTTTCAAAATAAAGAGTAAGAAAATAGGACTGGGGGTGCAGCTTGGAGGTAGAATGCCTCTGGGTTCAATTCCCAGTACTACAAAAAAAAAAAAAAAGCTGCTTTGTGATTCAAAATGCAGACCAAAAAAAAAAAAAGTCTTCTTCTGTCACAAAATCCATTTATATGGCAAAACCTAAGAAATTTAAAAGATCATTTTTTTTTTTTTTTTTGCAGTACTGGGGATTGAACTCGGGGACATTCTACCTCCAAGCTATACCCCCAGCCCTATTTTTTATTCTTTATTTTGAAACAAGGTCTCACTAAGTTGTGGAGTGCCTTACTAGGTAGCTGAGGCTGGCCGCAAATCCGGATCCTCCTGTCTCAGCCTCCCAAATGCTGGGATTACAAGCGTGCACCATCACGCCCGGCTAAAAGATCAAATTTTTGAAAAATCAGGGTTAATCATTGCAGCTGTGCACTCATTTTTTTGAAACAGATTACTACATTATAAAGCAGTTTTCAACAAGAAACATGCTTGCCATGTCTCATTTTTTCCCCCTCAGGTTTAGAGTTTTCTACAGATATAGAGAAAATATTTTAAAATAGTGCGGGAGGTGGAGGGACAATATAGCAGGTATTAAATAATAGGCTGTTTGTTTTGTTCTTAAGAGACGGTCGCAATGCCACCAGCTGTGTCGTATGACCTGGGAGCAATTTCAGGGCTGACGTTCTGGCTAACCCTTCTGTGCAGTGGCATTTTGGCCTCGGCACTGACTCCACTGAAATGCAAAGCAGGAGGATTTGCAGACCCCCTCCCAGCCCGTCCAGGGGACAGCCGTTAGAGCCCTGGCTCCCCCTCAGGGGGTGACCTTGCTCCGGTCAGCAGCCCTCCGCCGCTGTTCTTTACCAGCCTGAGGAGGCTGAGGCTGCAGCCCCCTGGAGTCGCACCCCGAACCCCAGTCCTTGGCTCAGTTAGGATTAACTGACATAACTAGCAAAGGACGGGCGAGCGACGGAAGGTCAGCTCTCCGCACCAACCAGCCTGGCCTCTGCTCTGAGCTCCCAGCCGAGGCGCCCTGCCTGCTCCCCACCTGCAGCCGGCAGATTGGGCGCTGACCCCAGGGGCTCTGCGGTGCAGCTGAGGGAGTCCCGGTCGCTCACCTGTTTTCATTCTCCTGCTCCTCCTCGTCCGACGCGCTCAGCCGCTTTGCGCAGAGCCGGCAGGTGGTGCCCCCCTTCGAGGACGCCTGGCTGGACGATCTCTGCGCTGACGACTGCTGAGCAAGAGACCGCTGGGACGACGAGCGGGTGGACTGGCGCCTGGACGAACATCAAAAACAACCTGACGTGCTAGGAAAGTACTGTCGAGAGCCAGCCCTCGAGGCGACAGGGTCGGGGGGTCCCTCCTTAGGTGGGGATCGAGTACAAGGTCGAGAGAGTACGCTCACACCCAGTGCAGTGTTGGAACGTCTCTGTTTAATTCATGTCATCACTGTTTTTTATACTCTTTTACAACAAGGTATACAGAACAGGAATTTTTACAGACTTGTTTTTTCCTAAAGTTGAGTGGGTACATCTTTAACTAGAAAAGCTATTTCCCATAGTGTTTGCTGGGATTAAGAAAACAGCAAAGTTTACAGAATACAATATGAAAGTAAAAATTCTTTTAGTACGAAAACAGTGTTAAAGGTTAACAAAGGAGAGGAAACTCTATTCATTAGATTAAATCTTCACTATTTGCTCAGGCAGCTAGATATGTGGTGAAGACAGGGGGAGGTGTTTCAGTGAGAGAAAAACTATCTGTCTTGAAGCTTTCTTTACTCACAGATAAAAAAAATAGTAGATCTAAGTTCCTTTGACTTGTATCTAAGCTTGCAAGGTTCAATTCCTGATGTTTGTTAGGGTTAATGAATATCTCTGAGACAAGCTGAGGCACTGTTATTTTCAGCTACCGTTGAGGAAATCACAATCTGTTTAGCCATCCTGTGTCTCTAAGAAATTTTTCTTTATAATTAATGTGAAAACAAAACCCAAAGCACCCCAAATTTCCAGAATATAATAATGCAAAGTGGGAAATGCCACGTGTTCCTTCTTTTGAAATCAATTGCCTTGCAAGATTTCAGTGAGCTGAGCCATGTTCAAGACCCAGCTTATTAGGATGACGTCGCAAAGTACTGAAGTTTTCCTAACAAACATCACTTCCTTCCCACCCACCCCCAACCCATCCCTGCAACACACATGAAGACACAGCACACTTCCACGCGTGCACACACATGTGTGCACATGTATTCACACACACATGTACGACTAGATATACCTTAATGCACAGGTACACACATGAACACACAGGACACATATACAAACATACACAAATAGATGCATGCATACAAGTGCAGCCATGCATGCCCAGAGACACACACATGCACACAAATCCACACATGTGTGAACATATACACATGTGCACATTCTGTTGCCCACACACACATGCCTACACACATGCACATGCGCCCACAATCATGTGCATATACACACATGCACACAGTGGTACACACCTATGTGCACACACATATGTTCCCACATCTTACTTACTCACAAGCACTTGCACACAATCCAAACCCATGTCCTTTCCTCTGTACACGCCCTGTAGATGTTCATGGGAAACCTTCTCCCCAACTCCCCTGCAGAGGGACCCTGCCTCCCGTGCCAGTCACTGCCTCCCACACTGCCAACCCTGTATTCCACACACTCACTCCACACACAAGCCCTCGCCCTTGGCCGAGCCCTTCCCGCGTGCCAGGTGCCACCTCACGCCCTCCTTCCTGGCCCGAGGCCATGATTATATATATCTCGAGGGCTCTGAGACGCCCTGAAGTGTTAGGAGGGCCTGTGAGTGTTTGGCTTTGTTTGTTACAAGGATGGCAACTAAGGAGCGCCATGGGCATGTCTAAATATAGGGTGTTGGTGACATGTGGCAGGACCAACAGCCGGAGTGCCAGGCCCAGAGGTCCCTTCCTTCCTCCTGACACCCTTCTAATCAGCCCACTAAAATTGCAGCTATGCCACCTATAAACAGTGTCAGCTGGGCACAAGCTGCGCCCAGAGGGACGTCTTTAGAAACTCGGAGAAGATGTGGCTGGCACCAGCTGCGTCTGCAGGGAGGAAGCCCTCCTGCTGCACATCGACTACCAACGTAGCCGCATTTTTGTTAACCTCCACCCGCTTCTGATCTGCGCTCTGCCACCGTGAACTCCTGCCCTGCCAGTATTCTTGCCATGGCTCTCCTCCTCGCTGCCCTTTATTTGGGGTGACTTTCAGATCCTACTTCTGGAAGGTGGGTGAGGAAGAGTAAAGTCAATGAGAAGTCTCTGCCTTCACCATCTCCACCAGGAGCCTGGAGTTGGGCCCGCAGAATCTGCAGCACACCCGTAGCCAGTGCAGCCGCACAGCCGGGCCAGTCCTCAGAGGGATGTGTGCACTGGGGCTGCTCTCAGAGTTGAGCCTGAGATCTGCAGGGTGCAGGGGACTGGAGAGAGTCCCCTGCTTTAAGCACCGGAGCCCCGCATTCAGAACTCAGCGAGTCTAGACCACGCAGGTCCACTTACTTCTTGGCGGCATACTCGTCCAGAAGGTACCTCGTCTGAATGTGACGGTACGACTGGTCAAAGTGCCTGTGTCTCTTCTGGTAGAAGGGCACCGCCACCAGGGACATCTTGTGGGT
>PVLC010025354.1:0-23850 GCA_004027655.1 Graphiurus murinus | reverse complement strand
GTAACAGGGTAGATTCCTTCATTGAGATAGGGAATATGGGACAAAAAGGCTTCTGGGGTGGGGAGAGATAGATTTGGTTTTGAATATGCTGCATTTGAGATAGTTGCCTGAAGATCGTGGGTCTCAGGGGAAACATCTGGGCTGGAGATACAGATGTGAAGTCTTCAACATATAGGTGGTAGTTGATTTTTACCCATGGGTATGGGTAAAATTGTGGATGGTCACTTAAGAGACCAGGATGAAAACTAGAGTTCTGGAATACTCAAATATGTAAGGGCCAAGTAAAAAGGAGAACCCAGTGAAGATAGAGCAGTGAAAATAATAGGAGAGGAATACTCAGTCTTAAAAGGGAAACAAATTCTGTTACAACAATCTTGACATTATGCCAAGTAAGCCAGTCACCAAGACACACATGGCATGATTTCACTTACATGAGGTACCTAGAGTAGTCATATTCAGAGAGAAAGTGGAATGGTGATAGCCAGGAGCTAGGGCCAAGGGGACACGGGGAGTTACTGTTTAATGGGCACAGTTTCAGTTTAGGAACATGAGTAGTTCTGGAGATTGGTTACACAACCATGTGAATGTACTTACCACTACTTAACTATACATCTAAAAATGGTTAAGACAGTATTTCATGTTTATGTGGAGTTTAGCATAATAAATGATGTTTTTAATGTGGTAGGAGAAAACCAGGAGCTATTAATGTCATGAAGCCAAGCTAGTAGATAGTTATAAGACAGGGATTCTTAGTATCCAATGCTGCAGAGAGACCCTGGGAAGTAGTGACCATTGAGATTGGGTTCCTACTAAAACTGTATGTTAAGGTCTCAAGACCCTGAATTACACTGGGAAGCTCAGGAATTTTGGCAACTGATTAATGGAGGAACCTGAAATTGGATTTCTTCACATTCCTTCTTCTTACCATTACTGATGGATCTAGAGCCTAGAAATGCAGCCTCAAGTAGCAATACGCCTCCCCTGACACAACATAAGGGCACCAGGACACCCTGAGCTACTCCCATTTACCCGGTGGCTGGTGTGCAAAAGGCACACACATTTGTCACAGGCAGCACTGTAGTTTATTTCATACAAAAAAGGGATTAGGGCTGGGACTCCTATCTGGGCCAAATGTTTTATATACACTTTTCCTTTCACATTCCCAACAGCTATGGGAAGTAGCTCTTTTCACACTTTCATTTTATAGATGAGGAGACAGATGCTTGGGTCTCATGGCAAGCCAGTGGTGCATTGAGGACCAGACCTCATGTCAGTCTGACACTGGCTTGATGAGACTCCACCAGAGGGAACCGACAGTTCAGGGTGAGTTTTGCATCTTCTTTCTTCTCTTGAGTGTAACTTTCTGCACTTTTATTCTCTTCACTCTTTCCCTTCATCCAAGCTGGAGAGAAGTAAAAGAGGGGTTCAGAATGCCCCTTCCTGCTGGGTGTGGTAGAGCATGCCTATAATCCTAGTACTTGGGAGGCTGAGACAGGAGGATCCCGGGTTTGAGGCCAGCCTCAGCAACTTAGCAAGGCCCTCCACAACCTAGTGAGACTGTTTCAAAATTTAAAATAAATAAATAAATAAATAAATAAATAAATAAATAAATAAATAAATAAAAAAAATAGGGCTGGAAGTGTAACTCAGAGGTAGAATGCCCTGGGTTTAGTTTCCAGTGCCACACACAAAAGCCCCTTCCCTAATCTACATCTTCTGGCAAATTGAACCAAATATGAAAAATTAAGAAAGCATGTAGATAATTAGAACATTTCCTTCATTCCTCAGCCCCTACTGACCCAAACTAATAACAAACAAAATCATGAAATTTCCTGTGCTTTTTGATTACCTCAATTCTCTCCAAAAGAGAAATTCCGACTTCTTATCAAGGCACATGCTTGTTTCACATAGGTCAAGTCAGTTCATCCCTTCAGCACTAGGACCTTTGGACTTGCTTTCCCCTTTCCCTTTCCTCTCCCTCACCTTACTTCCCTCTGCCCCAGCAAAAAATGTTAGTTTAAAAATCAATTGTAAGCCGAGCTTGGTGACCCACACTTGTAATCCCAGTACCTGGGAGGCTGAGACAGGAAAATCACAGGTTCCAAGCCAACCTCAGCTACTTAGTGAGACCCTGTTTCAAAAATAAAGAATTAAAAATAGGGCTGAGAGTGTAGCTGGAAGGTAGAATGTCCCTAGCTTCAATCCCCAGTACTGCCAAAAAAAAAAAAAAAAAAAAATCAGTTATGGGGGATGGGTTACTGAGGATTGAACTCTGGGTTATTCTATCACTGAGCTATATCCTCAGCTCTCCTTTTTATTTGAGACAGGGTCTCACTAAGTTGCCCATTCTGGTCTCAAGCTTGTGATCCTTCTGCCTCAGCCTCCCAAGTCGCTGAGATTACTGGCATGTGCCACCATGACCAATCAAGATCTTTCAATTTTTTTTGCCATTACTAATTTCTTACTTGGAAAGTGGAGAAACAGGCACAAGGAGGTGCCTGTTTCCCATGGGCACACAGCATTATAGTACAGCTGGCATTTGAACCCTTGGCAGTAGGCTCTCAAGTGTGCTCCCAACCACTGTGTTACAGCATCTCTCTATGGAGGCCTAAACTCATGCTTCCCATCTTAACTTTTCATATTTTACTTCCTTGTTTTTTTACTGGAAAAGCTACGTGTAATTCTTGGAATTCTTATTTTTTCTGTTTTCCATTACCTCACAAACTTGGCTCTCTTGCTTCAAACCTGTACAATTCACAACCAAGTTTCTACCTTTTTCTTGGCTACATATCCTCTCTAGGGATTTTTTTTTTTTTTAAACAATAAATTTCACTCAGACTTTAGCCCAAAGTCCTGACTCATCCACCATATCAGCCCTTTTCTCAAAACTTATCAGGTTAAACCTTTAACATTTTGTAACTCTTTTCTATGCTTCTTTCTTCATTTTGATTCTGTAGCCCCCTCAGGGGATTTCTACACCGTGCCTCACTAAAACCTGAGTATCTTGTCTTCTATATCCCCATGGCTGCTCACACTTCCGCTCCTCCGGATTCTGCTGTGGGTGATATGAAGCTGAGAAAGGAATAAGACCAGGGACAGCTGTATAAAACAAATTCAAATACAAAACAAAGAAAAATCAGTGCTGACTATGTAGTGAGGTTTCAAGGAGAGTGGTATTTAAGCTATTAATAAGGCCTGAAGACTTTAGTGAGTGGGTCAGAGGTGGTGCCCCCGGCTGAAGAAGGGGAGATGAGTCCGGGGTCTCCATGTCCCTCAGGTCAACCATCCCTGACCTATTCCCTAAAATGAACAGTCTGCAGTGTTCCAGATTTTGACAAAGCCTAGAAAAAGGTAAATCGAGATATGTTCTTCACTCTGAGTCGCAGCTGAGTAGCTCTGACCCATTTTATATATTACATTCAATTCTCTGAGATTCCAGTTGTTTTTCACCCACTCAAGAAGGCATGTCAGAATGCAAGCAAGCGAGCGTGATGTGCCCATAGTCATGACTTCAACTGGTTTGATTTATTTGGCAGGGTCAATCATCTGAAAAGGCTAGTCCTTCAACAGTTTCTAAGAATAAATCAGCTATGATTGCCACACATCAGTGATACAAGCAGGAGGTGGCAGGCACAGTGGTGGATTATTAACTTCTAGAAGCCTGTGGCTTTTTTTTTTTTTTTTAACTTGCCTTGAATAGTTTCCAGATATTACATACTGTTTGCTAGAACTGTCCTTCTTCCTTTAATCTACATTCTTCCTTTGTGTGTTACTGGGGATTGGACCCAGGGGCATTCTACCTCTGAGCTATACCCCAAGTCTAACAGGGTCTCACTAAGTTGCTGAGGCTGTCCTTGAACCTATGATCCTTGTCTCAACCTCCCAAGTACTTGGATTACAGGCATATGCCACCATGCCCAGCTCTTCCCTTGAAGAAGCCTAGTGCTGTCTAGGGAGGGAGTTGGTTGTGTAGAACACTTTTTCCCCCAGAATAAGATCGAAAAGAGTGCAACAAACATCTAGCAAAATATTAAAGAATTGTACACTGAAAGAGTAACAGATGTGTTTCTCTTTTCATGCATAATAAAAATGTTTATTGTCAGCTTCTACATGAGGAGCTGCCTTCGAGGTAGAAAGAAGTTGAAGGATTTGGTCAGGTATGTGATAAGCTAGTCACTGGAATCAGGACCAGAATTCAAGGTCCTACCACCAGACCCAGCTTAGAATCTAAGGAGGAAATACTCCTGTTTGAGTTTGGCTGAACTTGAAGTAAAGGATGAATGTCTCCCAAGCCAGGAGTGCCACTCTTCTCTATCTCCCTTCAAGACCTTGCTGGTGACCAAGGTACTCCCAGAAGATACTCCTGATTAACTGCACATTCTCTGACACACTTCTTTACATCAGCACTTTTGAATTTTGATTTTTTACTTGTTTCTTTGTTGATTTTTGAGAATGACAACAGACAGGTCTATTTCTGAAGGTGCTCCTTTGATTGCTCATCTCTCACACCTTTCTCCTTCTGCACCCTCTTCCTACACAAGATAGAGGTCCAGTATGGGAAAACTTGGCCTCCTGGCAACAGGATTCAAGGTTTCAAATATTTATTGTGTATCTGCAGAACAACCCCCACTAATGGAGCTGGTTTATGGAAATAAAGAAATGGGTAAATGATCCTGGTTGTTGTGCAAATTCAGACTTAAGCAAACAAACAAATCATATTTGATAAACTGCATTTAAATTGTTAAAGAAAGGTTTAAGAACAAACTGTCTCTATGATGTAATCACACTTTAGGAACACTGGGAAAAGAAAGAGGCCAGGTGAGAAACAGAAGCAGCTTCTTTAAGGAGAGGGTGCTCAGGGCTTTCTCTGTTTGCAAATGGAGAGGGCAATAAGAATGCTCCCCCTGGAAGCTCAATATACACCCACACCCGGGCACTTCTGATCGCTATCTGTGACCTTTAAACACTGAAGATATTTATACAGCTTTCCCAGTTTTAAGAGTTTCCTTTCCTAGGGGAAGGGATAAGAGAAGGGGATGGGGGAGGGAGGATCAATAAAGGAATCATGTCCATGACATCATCTACGTAAGTGAGAATACCAATGCTGATCTCTACACCCTGTATGGAGGAGGGGGAGTGGGCAGGGAGCCAGGGGGAAGCTCACCAAGTGCTGTGTGCATGTATGTCACTATCACTCTGAACTATATTATGATGTGAGGCTATAATGCACCAATAAAAGTATTTTAAAAAAAAAGGTTCCCACACCCATGGTTTCATTTGATCTTCATGAATACTGTGTCAGGGGTAAGGGCCAGTTTTCACCATTATCCTCACTGTATGAAGGGAAACCAAATCTCTGAGCCCAGAGAAATTACAGAAGCCAGAATCCAAGTCTGAAGGTAAATATTCATTGAATTGGACAAATATAGAAATATATGAGTGCTTTAAGGTAAACCAGGTGCCTTAAAAAGCTCTTTAAAAAGCTCATAATCTAGTCGGGAAGAAAAATAATTTAGATAACAATATGAGAACTAAGTAAGGCAGTATTAAACACAAAAACAGCAAATGTATTTTTCATTGTGAAATGAGGCAAGAAAGTACTTTGATACAATTTTAAGTGTACTTATGCAATTTCATCCAATGATGGAACTGAAATTCCCAAGTGTCCTCCACTGCTCCACTCCCCCATACCAAGTCGCAGCTTAATATTCTGGGTTTTGTGCAGTCTTCATGGCATCTATAAAGTCTTCAGTTTGATACCTTAGCTATGTGATATCTGGGCTTGTCACATTCTCTTCAATCCTGTATTTGAAATGCAACTCCTAGCCAAATAAATAAATGAAATAAAATAAAAATTTTAAAAGTCATATGGAACATAAAAAAAGGGGAAAGGGGAAATTTGACTTTAGTGTTCCAGAAAATTCCACCCTTATCACTTGGAATTGTTAAGAAAATGGTACAATGAGTAATGAATTGCACATGAAGAGAGGCATATAGGATGAGGAAATTTCCGGAAGAAATACTAACCAGGCCAAAGGGGAGACTGCGAAAGTTAAACACATCCATGGTCAAGGCTGTTTCCTCCTGGTACACAGAAGAAACACAGCGTGATCATTCTGTGTGTACTTATAGGTATAAGAGATCATTTAAAGTTGGGATTTCCCAAAACCTAGAATGGCACTGGCCCACCTAGTTCACTGTCCTCCATTGAAGAGTATGAACAGTAACTCCTCTAAATGCCTCCTCTTCCATCTGGAGGATTCTGTAGCCTTTTACATGAAGACTGGTTTTGTTTCTTTATTTACGGCCATCAGGGTATAACAGTGGCACACTGGAGAAAAAAAATCATATGTCCATGAACAGATGAATGGATAAACAAAATTTGGTATATACACACCATGGAATATTATTCTGTCACATAAAGTTAAGAAGTACTGTTTCATGCTATAACATGGGTGAACCTTGAAAACTATGCTAAATAAAAGAAGCCAGACAGCTGGGCATGGTGGCGCATGCTTGTAATCCCAGTACTTGGGAGGCTGAGACAGGAAGATCGCGGTCTAAGGAGATCTGTGAGGGGACTAAGTTGAGATGTCAAGCAGGCAGGTGTCATGGGCCTGGAGGACAGAGGAGAGGGGGTTGGGATATATATCTGGGTGTGTTTGACACAAAGCTGACTACAGAAACTAGATGACTTCTGTGGGATCACCTGAAAGTATAAAATGAGAAGAAATGAGTGCCAGGGAAAGTCCAGGAACCCTTAAAATTTAAATGTCAGGCATAGCAGAAGACGGAGAAGCGAGTTAGGAAGCCAGAGAAGAAGAAACCCAGGAGAGTGTAGTGGTGTGCAAGTCAGGAGATGGGTGTTGGAAGGAGCAAAGACCGGCTGAGTATGTTAGAAGTTGCAGAGGCAATACAGTGATGAGAGGAAATGAATGTGGCTGTTTCCTTATGGGTCAGAATTAAAAGATGTTCCAGGATAAAAGCACAAACAAATAGCAAATATACACACTCACTTTTTGTATTTATCATATTTCAGACTAAAGCCAGTACAGAGAATACTTCCAAAGGCAAGGAGAAGGCCAGGAAATTACAAGGGAGTATCTACTTCCTAAAACAGTATCATCTGAAAAACACATGTCTGAAAAAAAATGTATGTGTGAAAATGGCCAAGAAAACATTAAAAAACAGGGTTGATGTGGAAGACTCTTACTGCCAGTTATGAAAACTTAACTATTAGTCAGGTGTGGTGGCACATGCCTATATAATTCTAGTACTCGAGAGGCTGAGATGGGAGGATTGCAGGTTCAAGACCAGCCTCTCAGCCTCAATTTAATGAGATTCTCAGCAACTTAGACCTTGTTTTGAAACAAACAAACAAAAAATCCCCTAAAGGGCTGGGATAATGTGGAGGTAGAATGCCCCTGGGTTCGACCCTTAGTATTACAAAAACAAAACAAAAAACCTTAACTATTAACTATACTGACTGAAACAGGTGTCAGAATAGTTAAGAAACTGGAATGGAAAGCCCTGACACACTAATTTGGTGGGAGTTTGGGATTAGTTCCTCAGTCTCTGGTTACCTTCTTCCTAGTTGGAAAGGTTAGAAATAGAATTCTCTTGCAATTTAGATTTGGCCAGTCAGGTGGCCCTGAGCTAGATGTAAGAAGGCAGGAGAAGTGGAGGCCGTTTTCCTGCTGTTTCTGATGAAAATGTCAACTGCTGTCAACAGCTCCTCAGCCATGTTCTCCAGATATTCAGTCCCTCTTGCCAACCTGGATCCAATTGACAGTCCAGGAGACTCTGCCTGCTGGTAGTTTATTCTAAAGGCAGAACATGTGCAGCAAGATCAGACGTCTGCTCCAGCCACTGTGTGACTCCTGTAATCTAAAAAGACACATAATGGGCTTAAAAGACAAACCGAGAAAACAGCTGCCACATAGGTAACAAAAGACTGATATTCTAGAAAGAGTTCTTGCAAATGAATAACAAAAGTCCAAAAGGGCAAAAGATATGAGTAGGTACTTTGCAACTGATACATAAAAACAGGTTGGACTTTACTAGTAATTAACAAATAAATTTAAAACAATGCAAAAACCATGTTTCTATCAGATTAACAAGGACAAAAAAAAAAAAAAAAGATAAAACAGCGCTGGCAGGATGTGGAGAAGCTAGTGTCAAGCCAGTGCCACCTTTCTGTAGTCTTCTGGTAACACGTATCAAAAACTTTCAACAATGAGCATGCCTATTGACATCAGTTCTAGGACTTTACTTTGAGGAAATTAAGGATGTAAGAGATTTAGCTACCCAAATGTACAAAAACAGACGAGAGAATTACGGTACTCTTATATAATGGGAAACCATAAGGTCATTAGAATGCCATAGAATTTTTGTGTGTGTGTGTGTGCTGGAGATTGAATCCAGGGCATTTTACCCGAGTTATACCCCTAGATCGATTTTACTTTTTACTTTGAAACAAGGTCTCACTAAGTTGCAGATGGCCGGATTTGCTGAGGCTGGCTGCGAACCTGCAATCCTCCTGTCTCAGCCTCCCAAGTACTGTTATTACAGGCATGTGCCATCATGCCTGGGTGAGTGTGTGTGTGTGTGTGCGCGTGTGCGTGTGTGTTTTGTGGTGCTAGAAATTGAACCCAGTGGCATTCTACCTCCAAGCTACATCCTCACCCTTATTTATTTGGAAACAGGGTGGCACTAAATTGCTGATAGCCTCACTAAGTTGCTGAGGCTGGTTTCAAACCTGCAATTCTCCTGTTTCAGCCTCTCAAGTATTGGGATTACAGGCGTGTGCCACCTCATCCAGCAGAAATTTTAACACAGAAAATTGTTCACTGTACATTAAGCTATAAAAACCTGTTATAATATGACCTCAAACATGCATATACATGAACAGATCTGGAAGGTTTGATTATTTCTGGCTGCTATGTTTACAAATTTTTTCTCCATTTTGTTGGTTTACTATTTTTCTATAATGATGTACATTTCATTTATATATTATTTTTATTTTTAATTTTTTTGGCGGAACTGGGGATTGAACCCAGGGGCATTCTACCTTTGAGCTACACCCTCAGCCCTATTTTTTAATTCTTTATTTTGAAACAGGGTCTCACTAAGTTGCAGAGGGTTTCACTAAGTAGCTGAGGCTGGCCATGAACCCACAATCCTCCTGTCTCAGCCTCCCAAATACTGGGATTACAAGTGTGTGCCACCACACCTGGTTATATATATATTTTTATTTTATTTTATTTTATTTTATTTTTTTTGCGGTACTAGGGATTGAACTCAGGGGCATTCTACCCTGGAGCTATACCCCCAGCCCTAGTTTTTATTCTTTATTTTGAAACCGAGTCTCACTAAATTGCAGAATGCCTCACTAGGTAGCTGAGGCTGGCCGCGAACCCGGATCCTCTGGTCTCAGCCTCCCGAATGCTGGGATTACAAGCGTGCGCCACCACGCCCGGCTTATATATATATTTTTAAAACGAGCAATTAAGTTGAGCATGGTGGTACACAGCTGTAATCCTTTGAACTAACTAGATTGAGTTTTTCTACTGTCAAAGGGAAAAAGGCCTAAAATATGAACGGACTTGAGTTATTACAAGCCAGCATGGTGGCTTATGCCAATATTCCCAGTATTTGGGAGGCTTGAGACAGGAGGATCACAGGTTCAAGGCCAGCCTTGGCAACTTAGTGAGACCCTATTTCAGAATAAAAAACAAAACACGGTTGGGGCCATAGCGTGGAGGTAGAATGCCTCTAGGTTCAATCCCCAGTACCAAAATAAAGAAATGAAATAAAGTTCAGGCATACTTATCTTTGAACTGTAAAACTTCTACCAGTTACATCTGTATATGTGTATATATAAATATTTGGAAGAATATCCATTAAAATGCGAGCAGTGGTTCCCTTTACTAGGGTGGGATTAGAAGGTAAGAGAAGATAATTAACTTTTTATTTAGATAATTCCGTATAGTTTGACTTATGACAAGTATGCAAAAATCTAACAGCACTTAAAAAACCAAAAATGTTTATATAATTATGAAGATGCTGAGAAACATGGTGTATGGTACGATGATTAAAATCATAATGTGAAACGTATCCTACATTTATATCTACGTTCATATTTTTGCATAGGGAGAATGGCCTGGAATGCTATAATAAAAATGGATGTTTAAGTTCATTCATTCACTTATTTATTCCATAAGTGTTTTCTGAGCAGGTACTACAAGCCACACAATTGTTCTAGGCACTTGGGCTACAGCAGGGAATCAAACAGTCAAATATGCCTCTCTTCAGGGAACTTAAAATTCCAGTAGAGTGAGAAAACAATAAATAGTAATAGTAATATAATGTTAGGAGGCCACAAGTAAATGCTATGAAAACAATGGAATAGGGTAAGGGAAACTGACAGTGCTGTAGGAAAGGGGCATGTTTAAACAGGTTGGTATATTGTCCCTAAAGAAAAGAGAGACAGTAAAACACCAAGTCCCTGAATGTCCCCTTTCCGTTCCCCAAAACCTAGCCAAGTTATTATCTTGAAGGACACTGGCTTTCTCTTATGCACACTGAGAACTAGGGCAAGTTGGTGTTATCTGTAGGAAGCTATTTCTTGCATGGACATTAGAACAGTTGCTTCTTGGGATGCTGGTCAGACAAACTGAGCAAGCTAATGCTGATGATGTCGCTGCTTCTGCAGCCTAACACAGAAAACCCCTCGCTGTGTGTGGATGGATGTGGAACTGGCGGCATTGTAAAAAGGAAACATGATACTTGTTCTGCTGGCTGCCCCTGGACAAAATGCTGTCAGATGAGAAGGAGGCACTACTTGAAGCACCTGGAGGAATGGGGTTGCTGTCTCCAGGCACTTTCTTTGGTCTATCCATAACCTATATCACTGTCCTGGTACAATAGAGTTGTGGATGGGACAACTGGTTAGGAAAGGAATCACTAAGGGGACTCTTGAGAAAATAATTGAGAGCTGAAGTAGTGAGTGATGGGAATATCTAGAAAAGCTTTACAAGCAGAGATGATAGTCAGTACAAAGGCCCTGAGGTAAGCTCAAAGACAGTAATGAGGACAGTGCGGTTGAGACAGAATAAGTGAAGGGGAGAGAGCAAGCAGGCCAGTTGATGATGGGCTCTGTAGGACATGGTAAGGACTTTGGGTGATCCCCATTCAAGTGAAATGGGGATGTCCTGTGCAGTTTTGAACTGAGAAAAGGCAGAATATCTCTGACAACTGTGTGGAAACTTGGCTGTGAGGTGGGGCAGTAAGATATGGTTGTCCAGGTAAAGTATGAAAAACACAATGGGGATACTGAATTGTTGGATCCTAGACATATTCTGAAGGTGTAACCAACAGAATTTCCAGTCAGAATGGATGTGAAGATAAAGCAGGAGCATGATTCTCTGGGTCTGGATGGGAGTAAATGGAGCTGCCATTAATTTAGACAGGAAAGACAGCAGAGTTGAGTAGGTTTGGAGTTGGGAGAAGAAATGGAACTTATTTGTGAATTTGTTATATTGGAATGTAATATATATATATAATTTTGTTTTTTCTTTTAATATTTCTAACGTTATGACGTTTCCAAATACAAAAAGCATTTCAAGACTAATAGCTCAGCAACTATTACAGCACTGAAAAATTTCAAGTTAGTAATTGTTACTGCTGTGGAGAAATAACATGGATAGAAAATCCAGAGGCTCCAGCACTGGAACGTCTGTTCCCATTTTCAAGAAGAGGGAAAAATAGGGACTGTGAATCCATCCACAATCCTTGAAGAGATGATATATAAGTTTCAAAAATTATTAGTGGCTGTCCTTGGATTCAGCTTGAAGTCAAGAATAAAAGCAACGGGGCAATTTGGAACTTGGTAATTCAGTGTTTAAATAGATTTCTTTTTTTCTTTTTTGGCACTGGGGATTAAACTGAAAGGTGTTCTACCTTTGAGCTATACCCCATCCCTTTTTAATTTTGAAACAGGGTAACGCTAAATTGCTGAGGCTGGCCTCGATCTACTGTGTCAACCTCCCAGGTACTGGGATTGCAGGCGGGCACCACACCGAGGAATAGGTTTAAGACGGGTGGCATTTGATAATGGCAGTACTGTGTGCAGTGTTTATACGCGGTGGGTGACTCCAGCTGAAAGGCTCAAGTCTAGCCTCTAACCTGTAACCTCTAGGCACATCTCTAGTGGGGACTGTATATGGGGTCCCGACCTGTGGGTATTCAGTTAATACTTGTAAAGAGCTCAGCACAGTGTGTGCACAGCAAAGAGCTATGGTGTGCTTTGGGGGGGGGGGATTCTTTAAAAAAAAAAAAAAAGTACCCTGCCACCATTCTTTTTCTTTCTAGACGAGTTAGATCCTGTCTAACAGAAATGCAGAGAGGAAGAGTAAGGGATAAATAAAACAACTTTCCTCTGGTATTGCTACACAGAGCTCTCGGCACGAGAACCGGTAGAAACACAGGTCTTCATGCTCTCTAAATTCTTTTTCTGGCCAGGAGCAACAGCGTCTGGAAAGGGAAGCTGCCCGGGGCTTAAAGGCCAGGTCAAGCGAGCTGTTGCTAGGCGACCTTTGGACGTAGGGACAGGAGAGGGGCGAGGCTACAACGCGCAGGCTCCGCCCCATTCCCCGCTCCAGTTCTGCCCACCCTGGCCGCCCCGACGACCAGGCTAGCGACTGGCCGAGGCCCTCGCGACGCATGCGCTCTGCTTCCTGCGCGGCTCTACTCGCCGAACGCGCCCCCCTCGGCCACAGCCTCGGCCCCGCCCCTCCCATGCAGTTGTTGCCCCGAGCTCCCAGCTCCGTTCTCACCCAGACTCGGTTCTGCCCACACCTCGTCTCCAGTCCTGTGAACAGAGACTGTAGAACAACCTCAAGCCCTGCAGACCCACCTCCAGTGCTCCCGTGGTGGCAGTGGTGATGGGCTGGGGGATACGGGGTAGAATAGGCGGGATGTGGGCAGGCAGCGGTTGCCCGGGGCCCACTTCCGGAAGGCGGGCGGAAGTGGCTGCGGTGGACGGTGGGAGGGGGCAGAGCAGCGCGAGGGGAGGGCCAGGCCGCCGGGGGTCGAGTGGGTGGGGCCTGGGCCAGCGGTGGGGACCCGGCCCAGGTCCTGGACTTCGACCCGGGGCGGGCCGTGGCTCCCAGCCGACCCAGGGTGGGCGGGATCCAGGTAACGACCCGGCGCGTTAGGGAGAGGGTCTGCCTTGCGGCGGAGGAATGGGGTTCGGGATATGCGGAGGGTCGTAGTGTTACCCCCTTTGCCCCGAGAACCCAGAGCACCGGGTTCGGAGGAGAAGGGTGGGAGGAGTTAAGTTCTTGGCGGGGGGAGGGGTTGTCATGTGGACGCCACACCCCTACAGGGAGGGAGGAAGTGTGTGTGTGTGTGTGTGTGTGTGTATGTATTTAGGAATAAACTTAGAGTGGAGGGGGCAGCCGGATGCCTGGGCTCCTGGACTGAGGAATTGTAACATTAAGTCTACTGCATGCAGGGATTCAGGCCTCAAACATTCCAGGAGAGTGCTCTCGGGAGTGGCCCTGTGAAGGAGTTTGACAGAGATTGGGAATTACATCCCTGGCACAGTTTTGGAAGCAGAGGGGGAGGAGAGGGTTGAAAAAAGGAAGCAAGGAATGCATGTAGAAGGTGCCAGCATCTCGGTCTGGAAAGAATTTAGTTTAGTTGCAGAGAGCTTGCGGATTAAAACACTGAATACCCTAAGAAGCTTGGGAGATCCGATTTAGTATGTGGTGCTTTAGACGAAAGCAGAGAGGAAGACTGTCCTTTCTGTATTTTTCAAAGACAGCCTCCACACACTGCCAGTGCTTTTGGTTACTTTTCTGTACTGAGAATAGGTATGCCCTTATCCTGAGCCACAAATATGTACCTATATTGATGAGGTGACAGGGTATTGGGGTGCAATATGTGATGGAATTAGTCTGGAGAAACATGGGCAAGATTCAATCCCCAGTGTCCCCCTTCTACCCCCCAAACCCCCCCAGAAAGATACTTTGTATAACCTTGTGGAGTATTTAAAGAAGGGCTTTTAATGATGAAGCACAGTAAAGAAATGTAATTTAGATACAGAAGGGAAAGCCTTAGGAATCCATTTGGGTGTGTACTAGATTAGAAAGTGTCATAATGTTTAAATGTTCTGCAGGTTGACACAGAAATCAGCCTCTGGGCCATGTCGGTTTTAAGGCCTATTTCTTATGAGTCCCAGCAGAAGACTGATGGAGCAGTCCTCACAGTGGATGGCTTCCCCTGCCTGAGCAAGAGAGGGGATAGTACCTGGAATCTGTCCATCATTAGCCTCTGAGCTTAATAAGACAGCTGAATGAAAGGATGTGACAGACCTCTGGGAGGGACACTGAAGTCTGCAGTGGGGGGGGAAGGGGCCTGGACACACCCCTTCCCCCCAGACTCCTCCTCCTCTGGGTCCACTCAGCCATGGACTTTGGACCTGGATAAGAGGAGAAAAGCTGCATTTTGGTGGATTTGACTTGGGATTCTCAACTTTGGAAATGGAGTGCTGAATGGGGGTTTCATGATCTCCAGGAGAACAACTGAGAGAAGAAAAGAAAGGTAAGGTTCCTGTCTCAATTCTCACTTACTGGTGTTCCTGTGCAGAAAATGTTGAATGGGGACTGCTGGGGACACTGCCATTCAGGAAATCAGGGTACCACCTGTGCCTTGGTAAGAACCCTTATCCTAATGCTACCCAGAAAACTTTCACCTCTTCTTCATTCTCCCTGGGTATAGATTTGTTCCCATTCTTTCCTTACTGGGGTCAGAGGATACCAGGTAAAGAAAAGATTGTGAGTAATTGCAATTCTGAGGTTAGGTCAGTGAGGTTAAGGCCAAGGAGAACATGAAAAGAGTTCAGACTTCTGACGGTGTTGGATTAGATTGCCTTTGAAGGCCTTTCTACCACTGAGATAATAGGATTTCAAGTCAGTTTGGGCCAAGACTCCAAAATGAATTAACTAGGCAGAGGCAGACTGCTCTGTTTTAACTAACGGAATAGAGTAGTCTAGATAATCCCTTAAATAGTCTACATAACATCCTAAATTGTCTCCTTCTCCTTCCTCTATAAAGAAACTTAAGCTATGAAACCTCATGGAAAGTTTAGGAATCAGTAAGTTTTGTGTTCTAGTTCTGTTGTTCTTCTCTTCACTTGCAAAATGTCATAACTAGCATTCCAGGTCCTTCACAGATTATTACAAAGAACAAATGAAATAATGATGCATTTTAGAAAGTATTCGGGGCCACATACAAATAAAACAGTAACACTGACATTACTTGATATGCCTGTTTGTTACACAGAGAAAAGCTCTGAGTTAGGAGTTCTGTTCTTTCATTGAATTGGTGTGCTGGCAAAAGCCTTAGAAGATGTCCTTAATTAAAAGCCTGCCCCGAATTTGTCTTGTTGCTGTTAATACCTGGGATTGGCATGTTGTAGAAAAGTTGAGCGGTTTAAGGAGAACTTAAATTGAGGGATTATGCCAGATATTGCACTGGCCTATTGACTCTCCATTCAATTTGGTGTAGTGTACCTCTTTTGTGGGTAGCAAACTAAAAAGGGATAGAGGGAAGTTTAAGTCTCAAAGGCCAAGTGTCAGGTTAGGAGATGGAACTCCCATTTCACGGAGTGAGTGCTGGACCTTTCCTTGCTATGCCATATCCTAATCTTCTGCTCTTTAAGATGACAGATTTTTTTTTTTTTTCAAACTGACATCTCTGAGCCATGTACATTTCTGGAGGCTACAGTTCTCACAGCAAGCACAACATGTGGTTAGTGCAGCCTTGTTGCAGGGGTGCCAGGATTTCCAGGGCACAGCACTCATTGGGTATCAAATCACTTAGCAAAGACTAGTGGTAGACTAACCACATATTGTGTGTATATTTTAACTGAATTTATTGATACTCTTCTTTATTCCAAAAGGAACTGTATGTGGCTAACTGAAAGATTTAACAGATATTGTTCAGTGATTGTTGTGTTTATCTTTTATCCTTTCTTTATCTTTATGAGTTGAGTTTCTGTATCTTCATAGGAGTGGCATGAGGGACAGAGAGATGTTGGGAGAGTAGAGAAGGAAATGTAACCCTAACTTAACACTTTGCTTTTACTTCTACTGATGGTTTCAAGCCAAGATCTGTCTTAAGTTCAGAGGATGAGTTCTTCCCAAATTATAAAAAATTTCAAGGTACTTCTAGCGCTCTCTCTGTCTCTGTCTCTCTCTCTTGTGCAGGGGATTGAACCCAGGGACATTCTATATCCAAGCTATATTCCCAGCCCTTTTGTTTTTTATTTTGAAACAGGGTCTTACTAAGTTGCTAAGGGTCTGGAACCTGCAATCCTCCTGTCTCAGCCTCCCAAGTGCCACCACACCTAGCTCCTAGTTCTCTTTTGGTAGTGGGGTGGGCAGGAGAATATGTTGCCCTTTTAGTTCTCTCTTATCACATGACCAGATCCTCCTATTTTTTTTTATTCATACATAATCCAATCCCAGGCACATCCCCAGAATCTAGACACCTGGCTCCTTGTTTTTCTCCTTTCCTGATCACCCCTCCCCATGAAACCTGTATCAAGAGCCCAAGGCCCATGTGTGTGTATGTGTTTGTGTGTGGGGGGCACTGGAGATTGAACCTAGGGGTTTTGTATCACTGAGCTACACTCCCCCAACCCTTATTTGTTTTTGAGACAGGTCTCACTAAGTTGCCCAGGTGTATCTCAAACTTGGAATCTTTTGTCTTAGCCTCCCAAGTACTGTTATTTTTTATTTTGACACAGGGTCTCAGAGAATTTCTACTTTCAATTTCTTTCAGTGAGCCTTGGAATTTAAACAAAGGACTAGAGAGATGGGGTTGGGTGGGTGAGTTATGATGCACAAACAGTACCCTATCTTATTTCCCTTATAACTGCCTTGGGTAAGTACCATGGTTAAGAGGTGGGAATCTGACCTGACATGGGCTAGTCAGTGTTCCCCCACCTTTCAGCATCACATTATGTCTGTCCTTTCTCCTGGAAGGTGGTTTTAGATCTTGCTTTTGTATCTTGGATCTACAAACCAGCTTCTCAATTTTATGCACTTTTAGATAACTTGGTCATTTTCCTTCATACTAAGTGTGAATGTACAGGACACCTATGTCCCCCAACTCCCTTCATAAGGAAAGTGTAGAGGGAGGGCAGCAGTGCAGAGATGTTGGCCTCTGTCTGGCACATGATCTTGAGCTTAGTTTCCTGTCACAGTCCACACAGTCAGCTAAACCAGAGACTGTGGGTACACACATACCCATCCCCACACAATCCAGCCTCATGGATGTCTCTCTCTCTCTCTCTACTCATTCAGGGCAGGGCTCCAACTGCTGCGATCAAGATTTCTTTGTTGCCCCGCTGTGCTCCTGTCATTCTGGGTACACAGCCCTCTCAGCAGCAGCACTCAAAGATGACCTGGGCATGGTGGCACACGCTTGTAATCCCAGTACTTGAGAGGCTGAGACAGGAGGATCCCAAGTTTGAGGACAACCTCAGCAAGTAGTGAGACTCTCATCAACCTAAGGAGACTGTGTTTCAAAATAAAACTAAAAAAAAAAGCTGGGGTTGTAGCTCACAGGTGGAATCCTCCTGGGTTCAATCCCCAGTACAAAAAAGAGCACTCAAGGATGCATGAGGGGAGGAATGAGGTTTGGAGAAAGGAATGCCAAGGTCTAAAACTTGATCATGGCCCTCACTAAGGATTGTGATCTTCAGCAAGTTGGCATTTACCCTGGCCCCAAACTCCTCACCTGGAGAATAGGGATGATAATGCACACACTGCAGAACTGCTAGGAGGATTAATGAGAGGTCAAGGGAGAGATTTGGCCTGTGGAGGACTCTATGCCTGGTGACCCCTCACAATTTTCTTTTAGGTTCTCACTTGCATGCAGGGGCTGGTAAAGCATGTCCTGCCTTTTGTTTTCTTTAGAACCCTGAGCAATTCCTGGTTTCCTATAGAAACAAATTAGTGAGCAAAGTCACTCAGTAACCACACACCAAAAAGTTGCAGGCCACTCTGGAACATCTTGGGGAAACATGTAGATGGGGAGGGTCTGATGTCAGTAGAGTGTGTCCTGGTCACACAGTAGCAGTCCTTCTCTGGGAAGTCACCCAGCTAGGAGTATTTAGCGCCTGCCCTCACTTCTTAGGATCAGATGGGGAGAGGGGTGGTGGTGAGCTGCGGCTTCTGCAGAGGGTCACACAGGGAAGGACATTGGTGGGTGGATACAAGGCTGGTGGTACAGAGGTGAATGGACAGAACAGGGACTCCCAGACACTGAATTCCAGAATGGCTTATCATGATACCTGTCTTGCACTGAGTGACCTGTCATAGAATCTGGGGTTCAAGCTTCAGAGAAATTTCTCTCTGCTCTGGATCCACTGCTGACCCCTCAGTCCTGCAGCCCCTGGTCTTCTGTGTCTTTCCTCCTCCTCTCTCAGACTTTGCTTGTGGCTCAAGTTACAGGTATTTGTTTCTAAGCTTTCCCTTCTCTGATTGGCTTGGGTCCGAGTCCCTCTTCTGCCTCCTCTTCAGGTTTCTTGTCAACTTGGTGCCAACCTGTAACTGACCATTTACCTGCAGCCCGGCCATAGAGTTTGCTTGGACCCCTGTTGGCTGGATTCAGCTGCCTGCCCACATAAGAAATAGGCAAATGATGGAAAAAAGAAAAATACATTTGTATGCACTTTGGCCACGATCAGGCCTGGCTGCTGGTAACAGACCTCTCTGTAAAATACTAAAGGGACACATACATCCAGGGTGCTCTCCCATCCCCTTTCACAGAACTACCACACAAGCCCGTGATTCCTTCCTCCTTAGGTCTGGTGGTCCTTCCAGATTCACTCCTGGCAGGTTTGCCTGCCTTTTCAGAGAGAACTAACAGCTCTCCTTCCCCACCCCCAAAAGAAAAACCAAGAAACGTTACAACAGCTGGCGCTCACCCGCCTTTGGCAGCACATGTTTCCTCCCTGACTTCCCTTTTGGCACCCAGCTTCCTGTTCTGACACCCTACACCACCCTTTCCTCTAATTTCTCCAGCTCACACTCAGCAGCCTTTCTTGGGTTGGGGGTAGAAGGTGGCCCCCAGATCCTTGGCCTCACGTTTGGTGAATGCCCTACCTGGGGTAGGCAGAGCTCCTCAACCTCCTACCGCCTATTCCCCTAACTCCAGGAAGCTCTACACTCACAGGCTGTGAAAGGCGAGACCCTGGTGGTGTGGGCGGGGTCGAGTATCAACCCTTGGAGAGTTGCACCTGGGAGCAGAGAAGGATCCACAAGTAACGGCTACTTCTACGGCCGCCTCCCGAAGTTGGGGACCCAGGAAAACTTGAGTAGTACAGATCACCGGGTACAGGGAAGTGAGGGAGAAGAGGCGGGCCCAGGAAGAAGGGGGGCGGGCCCTCTCCGGGCGGGGCTGCGTGGCGGCCAGGGGCGAGAAGGAGCGGCCGGCCCCGCCCCTCGGCCGGCCCCGCCCTCCCTGGGGAAGGGCCACGTTGCCCGCTCTGCTGGTCGGTCCCTGCGCGCCGCAGGAAGGGCCGGCGAGGCGAACCCGGACGTCAGCCGCGCGAACGCTCCGGACGCGCGGGGACACCGGCTTGCTCCCCGCGCCCTGGGCGCGCTAAGTTCAGGGCTGCGAAGTTGAGAGGGCCTGGTGAGTAGAGGCCTGGGGGTGCCGGTAGTCCCTCAGTTCCGGAACTCGTCCCCAGGAGGGGACGGGGGTTCTGTTGAGGGAGGCCCGGTGGGCGCTGCAGGAAAGCCAGGTTGGAGCGCCTCGTGTCGTCCGAAATCTCTGGTTCTGTTGAGAGCCCCAGCGAGAACTGCTTGCCTTGAGAGCTGCCTGGGCCGATCTAGGTCCCAGCTGCGCTTCGCGTCCCCTTTTGAATCTGGAAGTCGGAACTCTGCGTTCTGCTCTTGGAATCTCTGGCCTTCAGCTGTTGGAGGGAGGGCGGGCTCCGGGTTGTTGTGAAACTCGGCGGCGGGCGGCGGGCGGCCGTAGGTGCCAGACCCGGAGGAGGTGGAATCGCCGGAGAGGGTTTGTGGAGTGGGAAGTCCCTTCCTTCCCAAATTTCTTTCTAGAAGTTATTAGGGTTGTTTTGTTCAGCCATAAGGAAAAGTTGACTCTATTGAAATAGATAAGTTATCTAGAAAACTTTTTTCCTACCTGTTTGCTAATGCGTGTGGAGTAGGGGGCCCCTGAGATGTGCAGTGCCCTCATTTTATAAACTAGAGCAGAGGGACTTGTGGCCGGCCCCAGCTGTGTTCATGGAAGAGTGAGCCCAAGGGTGAGTCTTCACTTTGGTTAACCTTTGCTGCTGTGATGTGTTAGAACATCACTGGCAGCTGTATTGTCCAGCTTTATTTTCTGTCGTTTCTAATGCTCTTCAGACCATGTAGTCTTTATTCAGAGATGCTGAAATCCTCCACGGGCTCCCATCTCAAATCCCTGCTGCCTGATTCTTCTCATTAAGGAGAGCATTAAGCCCGCCTGGTGCTTTGTATTATTCTCACAGAAAGTACTGCTCTATGTCTAACCTTGGTGGTATATGTGACTGGTTACTCATTTCTTGCTTGGAGGATTTGGGGAAACTGTAGCTCTCATCATCATCATCATCCAGGCATCAGGGACCTTGGTGATGACCCAAAGCAACCCTGTCACTTGACAGATGGGGGAACTGGAAGCACAGTGGGTCAAGTAACTTATCCTAGAGGTTACCTGGCTTGCTGGTGCTAGATTTCCTGAACCCCAGGCCTTCATGCTTTTTGCTGTACTAGCATTGTATTTCCCCTACCTTTTTTTTTTTTTTTTTCCAGGATGAATAACCTATCTTATTCTCTAAGCCCTTGAATTATTTAGTGTATCTTCTTTGACTTCCTTTCAGTGCTTCCATTCTTCGGAAATTATGGAGCCTGGTACATGATACAAGAGTGTAATAATGAACAAGAAAGAAATTCACTTAGGTTTCCATTATCTGTGATGTGTCCTATAAGTTCTGGGCTTTTAAGCAGTACTTTTTAACATACTAAGCAAGACAGAGATGGAAGGGAAAGTCTATCAACATTCCTTCCACCTCTGTATTTAGTTTTAAAGTCATACAGGATTTGCCCATTATTGTTCATAATTGGAAGTTGACTGCAGTTCACATGTTCAAGAAACATTTTTGCTAGTGAGGGGAGACAGCATGGAATTGTGTTAGAATGGAGCTTGGCTTAGTGGTGCACACCTGTAATCATGGTACTATGAAGGATGAGACAGGAGGGTCACAGGTTCACAGCCAGTATCATCAACTTAGCAAGGCACTCTGCAACTTAGTGAGACCCTGTTTTAAAAAAAAAAAAATAGGCCTGGAGGTATAGCTCAGAGGTAGAATGCCCCTGGGTTCAATCCTCAGTACCACACACACACAAATTTACTCTTAGGCAGTCCATTAAATGAAGAAACTGAATGAGACCTCTGTAGGGTTTTAGCTGAAGGTTTCCAGTATCTAAAACTGAAAAGACAGCTGGTCGTGGTAGAGCAAGCCTATAATCCTAGTTCTTGGGAGGCTGAGACAGGAAGATAGCAGGTTCGAGGCTAGCTTCAGTAATTTAGCAAGATCCTGTTTCAAAATAAAATAGGACGGGGGGTTTATGTCGGAAGTAGAATTCCTCGGGGTTCAACTTTCAGTACAAAAAAAAAAAAAAAAACAACCCTGAAGAGACTAAATTTTCATCTCTGACCATGATGCAGATGTCTTTTTGTCTTTTGGTGTGGATTTGGCTGTCTCATTTCCCTGAAGGAATTCTGAAAACTCTGGAAAATCAAAGCCAGTTTTCAGTCTGTGCCTTGCTGGAAAAATCTCATAAATAACATTAGGAACTCAATTCAGGTTGAAGGATCGTTCATTGTTCTATTTTTTAAAAGAAGGTATGGATGATGATTTTTCCCCAAAATGGCCTCACCTAGAAATATCTGTTCCACATATTGTTAAAAAGTGACATTGTCCTCTTCACATCTAGTGGTAGCATTTGTGGTTCTCTTCCCTTAAATGTGGGTAGGGACCAGTGAGTAAGGCAGAAGTGGTCCAAGACTGGATCAAAAAAGGGTACAGTTTCAACTGGCATGCCCTCTTTTTGAGACACTCACCTTTGGAACCCAGCCATGATCTTCATAAGAAGCCTGGGCCATGTGGAGAGACTACATGGAGATATTGCAGCCAGCACTCCAGCTAATGTCTCATCTGATGCCAACATCAATGTATAGACATGTGAGAGATTGAACCTCTAGGGGAGTCCATCCCTCAGCTTTTGAGATGGAGCAGAAACAGGTCATCCTCTCTACCCCAATTTCCAGGCTCTGTGTGTGTGTGTGTGTGTGTGTGTGTGTGTGTGAGAGAGAGAGAGAGAGAGAGAGAGAGACAGACAGACAGACAGACAGACACTGGGGATTGACCCACGGACGTTCTATCTCTGAGCTACAACCCCAGCTGCTTTTTATTTTTTAAAATTTCAAACAGGGCTAACTAGGTTATCATGTGCTGGCCTCGAACCTGTGATCCTCCTGTCTCATCCTCCCATGTACTGGGATTACAGGCATGAACCACTACACCTGACTCAATTTGCAAGTTTTTGAACTGTAGAAATTGCAAGAGGAATAAATAATTGCTATAGTCTTAAGCCACTAAAACTAAGTTTTGAGGTAATTTATTATTTAGCATAACTACCTAATAAGAAAGAAATGTGAATAGAGGCAAGGTTTGGACTTGGGGTCTGAGTACAAAGGGCAGAGAGGAGTGCTTATCCTGCTTGTCACAGTTACTTAGGTTCCATTTTACTCATTATTTGAAATACTTCTTACTGCATAATAAATCACTCCAAAACTTAGTGGTTTAAAATTATTCTATTAATTTTATTAACAAAATGATTTTATTAATCATTTTGATATCATCTCAGCTATGTGGTTCTTGTTCGTGTTTTATGCAGTTGCAAGTTAGATGTGGCTGGGATCTAGAAGAATTCCTAATGTTTAGTGGTTAATGCTGGTTGTTAGCGGGAATTCCTTTAGATGTCCTGCCCATGTGGTAAAGTCCCAAGAGCAAGCATCTTTTTTTTTTTTTTTTGCGGTACTGGGGATTGAACTCAGGGGCCTTCTACCTCCGAGCTATACCCCCGGCCCTATTTTTTATTCTTTATTTTGAAACCGAGTCTCACTAAGTTGCAGAGTACCTCACTAGGTAGCTGGGCTGGCCGTGAACCTGGATCCTCCGGTCTCAGCCTCCCGAATGCTGGGATTACAAGCGTGTGCCACCACGCCCGGCTCTATTTTTTATTATTTATTTTGAAACAGGGTCTCACTAAGTCCAAGAGCAAGCATCTTAAGAGCACCAGGTAGAAACTGTATTATGAACTAGTCTTGCAGGTCACATTGCCTTTCTTCCAGAGTCATGGGTGTTCTGAAATTATAGGGTTGGTTGGTTTCTAGAGGGAAGACATGTGGCAGGGACTGGGAGAGTCTTTTCCAGTGGGAGACAGAATACAAGTCCCTTTAGAGGCTCTTCAGGACCAGCCCTTTGATACCAGATCTGTGGACTTGTGACCTCAGGGCTGCAGAGGTTAGGTCTGGGACCCAAGGTTTTGGCCAAGATAGAGAACTGGGCTGTGAAGCACAGGTTACTGGCTGAGCTATTGGCACTAAAGGATACATGCCTGAAACTTTGGGGTATGAAGGGCTGAGACCAGAAAGAAAACCAGTGAGTCATGTTGGTCTGGAATGGCAAATGTCTGTGAACTAAATGGTATTTAGATCCTTTCA
>PVLC010025353.1:0-23747 GCA_004027655.1 Graphiurus murinus | reverse complement strand
AAGAAAATCACAGCTAAGAAAGCAAATAACCCAATCAAAAATGGGCAAAGGATCTAAATAGACACTTCACAAAAGAAGAAATACAAATGGCCAATAAATGTATGAGGAAATGTTCCACATCATTAGCAATCAGAGAGATGCAAATCAAAACTACCTTGAGATTTCACCTAACTCCAGTCAGAATGGCAATCATAAAAAAAACATGAACAACAACAACTGCTGGCGAGGATGTGGAGAAGTGGGAACTCTAATACACTGTTGGTGGGATTGCAAACTAGTGCAACCACTTAGGAAAACAGTATGGAGGCTCCTCAGACAAATGAGAATGAACCTACCATATGATCCAGCATTACCACTTTTGGGTATCTACCCAAAGAATGGAAACCAAACTATCAGACCAACGTATGTGTATCTATGTTTATAGCTGCACAATTCACAATAGCCAAACTATGGAAGCAGCCAAGATGTCCATCGACAGATGAATGGATTACAAAATTATGGGATATGTACACAATGGAATTTTACTCAGCTATAAAGAAGAAGAAAATCATGTTATTTGCAGGGAAATGGAGGCAACTGGAAAACATTATGTTAAGTGAGATTAGCCAATCACAAAGAGTAAAGAAACATATGTTCTCCCTAATATGTGGATGCTAGGGAGAAGATGGGGCATAAGAGGTCTCCATATGAAAAAGGAGAGACCCTCGAAAGCAAAGAAGTTGATTTAACTGAAGTGGTTGGACGGGGGGGGGCACACTAATGTATATCAAGTCACTCACTAAACTGAACTTGAGAGGGATGGAGGGCGAGGGAGCTGGGTGGGAATTTGGGGAAGGGGTCGAATGAGAATTGTGAGCACATATATTGTTATCAATTTGTGCCTAACAAAGATGTATGCTTACAATGTACAAATAAAAAATAAAAATTAAAAAAAAAGAAAATTATACACCATGACCAAGTCTGGTTCATCCCAGGGATGCAAGGCTGGTTCAACATTCGAAAAACAATACACGTAATTCACCACATAAACAGACTCAAAGACAAAAGTCACATGATCATCTCAATTGATGCTGAAAAAGCATTTGACAAGATCCAGCACCCATTCATGCCAAAAGCACTACAGAGAATTGGAATTGAAGGAACATACCTCAAAATCATAAAGTAGGTTTTCTTGAATACATTTTTTTTTCATTTGTAGTATGTCATTAGGATCATTTCCAGAATTTCAATTTTTTAAAAACAAATTTCAGTTTCACTGAGGATCATGTCTACAGAAACCTCAGGCTTTCCTGCCAGGAGTAGAATTTCTAGTGATTTTTTTCCACAGATTTCATCAGATTATATACATAGTTGATTATGTCATGTGAGGACAATTTTAATTCTCCTTATGCAATATGGATACCTGCTTCTTCTTCACATAGAATGTTGAATACAAATGATAAGAACACACATGATGATCTTGTTCCTGATATTAGGAAGAAAGCTTTCTGTCTTTCACCATAAATATTGTGTTTGAGCCGGGAGTGGTGGCACAGGTCTACAATCCCAGTACTTGGGAGGATAAGACAGAAGGATCACAAGTTGGAAGCTAGCCTTAGCAACTAAGCAAGGTGCTGTTTCAAAATAAAATATAAAATAGGAGTGGAGTATAGTTCAGAGGTAGAGTGTCCTTGGGTTCAATCCCCAATATCAATAAATATATATACATATATATTTATTTGTTTGATGTAGGTTTGTTTGGTGTAGGTTTTTCCTAGACACACTTTTTCAGATTCACAATATTCTCTTCTACTTCTAGTTTTCTGGAAATTTTAAAAATATACTTTTATTAATGCAATGTAGTTATACATCATAGTGAAATTCAAAGTGATATAGACATAGATGCACACAGCACATGGTATATTTCCACCTGGATTCCACCCCACAGACAGCAGTAAACAAGAAATCCGAAGGAAAGGCT
The DNA here is from genome assembly GCA_004027655.1 of Graphiurus murinus. Taxonomy (NCBI): domain Eukaryota; kingdom Metazoa; phylum Chordata; class Mammalia; order Rodentia; family Gliridae; genus Graphiurus; species Graphiurus murinus. The sequence continues at coordinate 21,787 of PVLC010025353.1, read as the reverse complement.
TCTTTCTCTTTTTCCCTCTTCCTCCTCCTTCTCCTCCTCCTCCTCCTCCTCCTCCTCCTCCTCCTCCTCCTCCTCCTCCTTTTCTTTTTCTTCTTCTTCTTCTTTTTGGAATAAAGAGATCACCTATTTAGAATTCACATTTAACATTCTGGCTTTTGAAGTGGAAAAGAAAGTGGACAGGACAGATTTTCTTTTTTTTTAGTCTTTCCTTAAATAGTTCTAGGGACAGGTAGCTCACTCTTGAAGTTTCTTCTTTTATAAAAGTCATGACTCCAGGATAGCCAAAGTAGTTCTTAGCAACAAGAACCATGCAGGAGATATCACAATGCCTGACTTCAAACTCTACTACAAAGCCACAGTAATAAAAACAGCATGGTATTGGCACAAAAACAGACACATAGACCAATGGAGCAGAATAGAAGACTCAGAAACAGACCCACAGGTTTACAGTCAACTGATTTTTGACAAAGGAGCCAAAAACATACGCTGGAAAAAAGCCTCTTTAACAAATGGTGTTGGCAAAACTGGTTAACCATAGGCAGGAAAATGGAAATAAATCCCACTTTCTCATCCTGCACAAGAGTCAACTCAAGGTGGATCAAAGACCTGGAAGTTAGGTCAGAGACCTTGCAGCTACTTGAAGAGGGCATAGGACCAACACTTCAACACATAGGCACAGGTAAAAACTTTCTCAACAAGACCCCAAAAGCACAATCAACTCAAAGGAAAATCAATACATGGGATTGCATTAAACTGAGGAGCTTTTGTGCAGCAAAGGAAACTGTCAAGAACCTCAATAGAGAGCCTACAGAGTGGGAGAAGATTTTTGCCAGTTACTCTACAGATAGAGGTCTAATATCTAGGATATACAAAGAACTCAAGAAAATCACAACCAAGAAAACAAATAACCCAATTAAAAATGGGCAAAGGATCTAAATAGACACTTCACAGAAGAAGAAATACAAATAGCCAATAAATGTATGAGGAAATGTTCCACATCATTAGCAATCAGAGAGATGCACACCAAAACCACCTTGAGATTTCACCTAACCCCGATATGAATTCTGAATTAGAAAGAGACTAAAGTAGAAGGAGAAGTGACCAACAAATCCCACACACCTCCCCCTAGCAAACTGTCAAGAACATTTCTTCCGAAAGTTTTTAATAGTAGTGTTAAGATTTTTCAAATGCTCTTTTTGGGTCAATTATTTTGATTATACAGTTTTTAGTGTGTTGATATGGTAAATTACATTGGTTGATTTGCAAATGCTTAAATCAACTGTCATATTCATTTTTTATTTATTTATTTATTTTCTTTTTTGCGGTACTGGGTATTGAACTCAGGGGCATTCTACCTCCGAGCTACACCCCCAGCCCTATTTTTTTTTATTCTTTATTTTGAAACCGAGTCTCACTAAGTTGCGGAGTGCCTCACTAGGTAGCTGAGGCTGGCCGCGAACCCGGATCCTCCGGTCTCAGCCTCCCGAATGCTGGGATTACAAGCATGCGCCACCACGCCCGGCTTCAACTGTCATATTCATTTTAATGCTACATATATATTAATTACTGTACAATATATTTACAATAGGTTTAATATATGGTGTTATAAGTCCTCCAGCTTTGTTCGTCTTCAAGATTGCCTTAAATCACAACCTGTTGTATTTTTAAGACAAGTTTACAATCAATTTATCATTTCCAGGGAAAAATATTGGCAGGGATTGATATTGCTTGAATGTCTAGATTGTCTTGGGGAATTTTTCTTTTAAATCATTCTAAGCCAGGCGTCATGGTGCTTGTAATCCCAGTACTTGGGAGGCTGAGACAGAAGGATTGCTGGTTCAAGGACCACCTCAGCAAATAATGAGAGTTTAATTAACCTAGTGAGGCCCTGTTTCATAATAAAAATAAAGTAGGTCTCGGAGTGTAGCTTGGAGATAGAATGCCCCAGGGTTCAATCTCCAGTGCCACAAAACAAAAATCACTCTAATTTATGGACAGGATATATTTCATCATTTAGTTTGTTCTTCAATTTCTTTCAATAATGTTTTGACATTTTCTTTTTTTTTTTTTTGCAGTACCGGGGATTGAACCCAGGGACATTCTACCTTCGAGCTACACCCCCAGTCCTATTTTTTATTTTTTATTTTGAAACACAGTCTCACTAAGTTGCGGAGGACCTCACTAAGTAGCTGAGGCTGGCCGCCAACCGGGATCCTCCAGTCTCAGCCTCCCAAGTACTGGGATTACAAGCATGTGCCACCACTCCCCGGCTTGGCATTTTCAAATTAGAAGGGGGTTTTTTTGCATATTTTTCTTTGAACTATGCCTTGAAATCTCATTTTTTAAATCTAGTGTGGCTATTTAGAAATATGATTGGCTTCAGCCAGGAATGCTGGCACATGCTTGTAATCTCAGTATTTGGGAGGCTGAAATAGGAGGATCCCACGTTCGTGGCCAGCCCCAACCTTAGTGAGGCACTCCACAACTTAGTGAGACCCCGTTTCAAAATAAAGAATAAAAATAGGGCAGGGGGTTGTAGCTCAGAGGTAGAATTCCCCTGAGTTCAACCTCCAGTTCCGCAAAAAAAAAAAAAAAAAAAAAAAAGAAAAAGAAAAAAAGATATGTGATTGGCTTTACATATTGCCCTTGTGTTTAGAGTACTTGTTGTATGGTATTATTAATTCTAATATTTTGTCATTTATTTTAATTTTTTTATGTATAGACGTATGTCATCTTCAATTAGAATAGAACAGAAAAGGTAGTAGCAGGCATTCTTGTTTACTACCTAATTTCGGTGGAAACCCTGTTGATACTTTCTTATCAACTTTGGTCAAATACCTTTTAGTTGATGACCCATAAATGAGTTTAGACTCTAGCTCTTTCATTCTTCAGTGTAAGGATTCTAAAGTGCTAAATATATTGTCTTATGGCTGTACTTGGCCTCTTACTGTGTAATAGCTGGCTAGTGGGAATTAAGTGTGGCACTTGATATTTACTTTACCAAGGTGTGTACTTTGTGTATCTCTGGGCAAATACCATCAGCTTATAATGCATAACTCCGTATATTGCAGGAACATTCCAAGTGAAATTTCTACTAAACCATGAAATATCTGTGAGCTGTTTAGTGAGACAGAATGTTAACTTCTGAAAGCACTTCTAACTTTTTCTGAAACAGCCTCTTTTTCAGGACAATACTTCCTCACTTAACATCTTTGATGGTTATCTATCCAACTTTTCCTTGAATAATTTCAGTAAGTGAGGTAGCATTCCCACTTTAAATCTTCCTAGGGAGTTGTGTTCATGGTTGGTCAGATTTAATTATGAGGGAATTGACTCATTTCCTTGTCCTTGAAAGGTATTTCCTTTGTCACATAATAAGCCTCTGGAAATTTGAGGGGAATTTTATCTTCAAGTGTTTTTTATATTGTCATTTTTAGTCCTGATCATTGTCTCTCAGTATTTCTCAAACTGTGTTCCACTGAATGTTAATATCGTGTGAGAAACCTCTGAGATCCAGGTTTTTAAAATATTTTATTTTGTCCAATATTTGAGAAGTTTAACAAAGTCAACTTGGATTTAATGCATGACTACACAGATTCCTGCACTTGTTAAAGTTTATAAGTATCTAGGGAGCAGTTTTCATATGTAGTCTTTTGTGACCATGGGGCCTTTTTCCTCCAGAATATCTGTTAATATCTCACTTGAGATAGAACTGATCCATAGAACAGCTTAGAGACTACCTGGCTTATCTATACTTTTATCAGTGCATTGTAATTATACATCGTAGTGAGATTCAAAGTGATATAAACATACATGCATATATCACTTGATGCCTAGTTTATTAATATTCATCCTGAAGTATGTGATCTAGTATGAAACAATAATTTAAATGATTTCTAGCTATCTCACACCCTAACGTATTTCATTACCTGTTCCATTGTATGTATTATACTTTAATTAATGTATTCTAGAATAGGGTGAGTAGATTAGACTGTTTGGTGATGACATTACCTTCTTAGCTTACTTTGTGCCTTTTTTCTTTGTACTAGGGATTGAACCCAGGGGCATTCTAACTGAGCTATACCACCAGCCCTGTTTTATATTTTATTTCGAAACAGGGTCTCACTAGGTTGCTTAGGGTCTCACTACATTGCTGAGGCTGTCCTCAAAAATGAGATCCTCCTATTTCAACATCACAAGTACTGGGATTACAGGTGTATGCCATCACATATGGCTACTTTGTGATTTTTGATAAAAAAAAAACCTACCAGATATTTATCTCATGACTGCTTTACAGCCACTCTCCTCAATGCTATGTATTATAGTATTTATTTTTAATATAAATACAGAAATTTCTATTCATTCCTATTAAATTTCATTTCCTATGGTTTACTCTAATAATTTCAATCCACATAAACATTCCAGTTCTCTAAAATATCATGCTAAGTGAAAGAAGGCAAGTACAATAGACCACATTTTATATATTTACATCTACATGAAATATCCAGAACAGGTAAATCTATAGAGATAAAATACAGATTAATGGTTGCTAGCCTGAAAGGAAGAGGGGTGGGGAGAAAGTGCTTAATGGATGTATGGGGTTTACTCTGGAGTGATGAAATGTTTCACATCTGGATGAATGTGATGCACAAACCTGGGAGTATACTAAATGCCACACAATTATTATTTTTATTTTTACTTATTTTAATATACTTTTATTGATGCATTGTAATTATACATCCCAATGAGGTTCAGAGTGATAGAAACATATATTAACTTGGTATGCTTCCCTCTGGATCTCACCTCACTACCTCCCCTTCCCTGCCTTTGTCATTGAAATTAGTACTGATAATTTCTTATATGTACATAGCATTATTTGGTTAATTTTCTGTTATTTGGATTTTGTCACAATAAATTATTTGAATAAATAATCTCTTTAATCATTCCAATGGCATTGTCTCCACCAGCCACTTCCAAATGGCTTTGAGTAGGATAAGTCAGTGATACTCTCATCCTCACTCTCAGTACGGTGTTTAGTTTCTTCTGTTTTCCTTTATCTTGAGTTTCAACCCTAGTACAGGTTATAGTAGGAGAGCAGTGGATACCCTGGACTAGAGTTCAAGTTTCCAGGTGGGGGGAAGAGCATATGTGACAAATCTGAGGTGATAAAAGTCTTGACACATTCCAGAGATAAAGAAAGTCAATAGCCAGTGAAGATAAAATGTAGTGAGATTCAGTGGGGAGAACATGAATTCCCATGGTGGGCAGGAAGTAGAGCAGGTTGGACTTATAAGTAATGGTAAAGAATAAAACTCAAATCTTTACCATGACTTGTAAGTCCAATCTGATCTAGTTCCTGCCTACCCACTGGAATTTTTTTTTCGTGTGTGTGGTATTAAGGATGGAACTCAGGGGCATTTTACCTCCAGGCTACATCCCCAGCCAGATTTTATTGTTTTGTTTTGAAATAGGATTCTGCTATGTTGCTGAGGGTCTCCCTATGTTGCTGAGGCTGGCCACAAACCTATGATCCTCCTGTATCAGCCTCCAAAGTACTGGGATTACAGGTGTGCACCATCATATCTGGCTGCACTGGAATGTTTTAAAATAGAGGAATGATAAGTTTTTACTAATTTTATAATACATTATTCTAGAGAATAGACAGCTTGAACATTTCATGCATTCACTTATTTAAAATTATTTATTGGATCTGCTTTTTTGGTCTTTATGATAGGCACAAGTGAGCAAAATATGATTCCTGCTTTCAGGAAACTAAATGTAGGGGACAAATCAGAAACCCCAAAACATAAAATGATGATAGAGTGTGGTAAAGGCAATAAAATATGTATTTACGTAGTACTGGTAACAAATACAAGTGCTGCACCTACTATAATGGAGAATCAGGGAACACTTTTGAATAAAAGATGTGCAAGGGGCTAGAAAAAGTAATTGTTTGACATTAGAAAATATGGCAAAATACTTGGGTGGCTGAAATGGGAGAATCACAGGTCTGAGGACAACCTTAGCAACTTAATTAAAGTTTGTTTTGAAATAAAAATTAAAAAGGGCTGGGGATGTAACTCAGAGGTAGAGTGCCCTTGTCTTCAATCCCTAGTACCAAAAGATAAAGTAATAATAAAAAAGGTGGCAAATGGCATACCAGGCAGAGGAGGGATACAAAAATCTGGATGTATAAAATATTGCATATATGTCTAGTCTTAGCAAGTTTAGTTACAATGATCCCTTCTCATAAACCAGTGATGCTAGCAATCACCCTACTGATAAGCTACCTTTGAGCTGATTGATTTTCTGGACATGTTCCACATCACACTCTGTCTTATACATTGTCACATATCTGTAGGCCCTACCCTCTTACCCACCACCAACATGTATACATTTTAGTCTCTTTCTTGATTTGATGCATGAACAGAAAATCTATTTTTAACTTACCCTTATAACAGTAGGTCTTGCAATTGTTTGCCATTTCTATAAATGTTATCTGCAGTTCTTTTTTATAGCCTTTCCTTTAATGGATCAGCGACCTAAATATTACCACAAATTTGTTACTAATACAACACCTTCCTGCCATAACTCTTCTCTGGACCATTGCTTTCCTCGGATTTAATTAGTGAGGAGAAGCAGAGAGCTACCAACCATTGTTTAATAAGGCATGGCTTTAGATAGCTGAAATGTACCCAAGGTCAGGATTGAAGAGATAATATTCTATTCCCAGTTTTGCACCACTTTATTACATAACCTCAAATAAATGTCTTGTCTTATGGCACAGCAGTTTTTCTGCTTATCACATGAGGAAAAAATCCTGATAGTAATAATAAATAAATAACTTAAACTACACTTTCAGATAACCAGAATAGCATTTCCATATCATAGTGGTCATTTAGGACCACCAGATTGTCACCAATATCTCTGAAAACATGAGAGGAAGAAACAACAGAAATTTATGTTAGCTCCTCAGGTGAACTTTTTGATTGTCAGGACCTTGCCTTATTACTCTCAAATGAGGCTGTATGGGCATAATTAGTGTTAATGATTTTATTAAGCTCTAGTGGAATTTCCCAGTTGGGTTTTTGTCAGATCCAACTGCCTTCTTTTATCCCACAAGAATCCCTTGGTTTATGTTACAAGTAATCAACAATCCAGAGGCCTTCAACTGTGGATGGGGAGACAGGAAGCAAGGTGATGAGTACAGTATCTCCTGTCATCCAAACTACCTCCTCTGTTATACCTCCAAAATAACAGATTTTGTAAATGGTTTCTAAGAGTAGTTCTAGCTGCAGAGTGGACAGTAACATGGTTTTGTGTACCATTTCTCTTGTTCTTTCTCTTCTCCAGTAAGCTACTTTAAAGCAAGAAATTGTCCTGTTAATTTCTCTCTTCCTCTCTAGTGCCTATCACAGAGCATTGCCCACAGAGGATATGTAAAAACCATGAATGAAAAATAATTGGTAGGTTTTCCTTCTGATCCCACAGGCCAAAGCTATTGGGCCAATCTCCCTCTTTTCTTTTCCTCTATATCACTTCTAATTCTGTCTCTTTTAAAGAAGGTTATAAATAGTCTTCTTGTGCTCCTACCCTCACTGTCTTCTTTCTTGGGTACTTTATCATTTCCCTGTCTGAACTGGGCTTTTAGGCTTGTCAATCACATGCTTTTGTCTAGTTCTTGTTAACCTTGGTTAACTTCCTCTCTTTGCTTTTGTCCTATATCCTATTTACACTAGTGTTTCCATTTAACTATCATTCTTTGGCCTCAGGCTCGGTTCTTTTGCTGCTTTATTTCTCTTTTTGAGCCATTCATCTTTCTTTTCCTTTGTTTTGAAGACTTCACCATTCATCCTAGGTTCTCCAAAAGGGAGCTAACTCAATACCATTTCCACCTGAAGTTTTCCAACAGAATTTACATTACTTCAGCTCATTCTAGCTGAGCGACCTTAAGAAAGTCAATTTACTTCTCTGAGCCTTTACATCCTTCACTTGGAAACTTAGTGAGACCCTGTTTCAAAATAAAGAATAAAAATACCTCTGGGTGTAGCTTGGAGGTAGAATGCCCCTGGGTTTAATCCCCAGTACTGAAAAAAAAGAAAGAAAAAAATGAAAGAAAGAAAAGAAAAAAGGAAAGAAAAGAAGAACAAAGAGTAAAAGAACCTGGAGAGTCTTATGAGGAATTGTCACAAAGGCATATGGATATATTGCATACCACCTTTGGTGTAACTCATGGGAGCTACTAACAGTTCTGCATAGGTTCAGGTACCACATTTCTGACACCCTTGCCACGGATGGAATAAGGCTATTGTTTCCTTGAGGACACTAAATGGAAGGCTGGAGCAGTCTTTGGAACATTGTGAAGGTGGGTAAATTAGTGCCATGATGATCTTTCTAGGCACATCCCACCATCCCACAGCTGGCCAACCTATTATGTTTTCAACATTTTCTTTAAAATAAACTCCATTTTTAATGGATTATCTCAATGGATCCACGAGGAAGGAATAGATTCTAGTAGAAAGATGCAAAAGAGAGAAAATGCCTATGAGACTGTGCCTTAGTCAGAAGGCAACTGGATCCATGGTTATTGTTATCTTGAAGGGCACAGAGGAATTAAAAATCATGAGACTTGGAGCCCAGTGCTCAAACATGAGCTGGTAACATATTCCATTTCCCAAACCCTGGTCAACCAGATATAATGGAAATATTTCTGGTCAACCGGGTTTGTTCAGGAAATGACCAGCCACCATCATATCATTTGTATTAGTCATTTTTAGGAAATTGTGAAGATAGAAGCTGATTTTTTAATGGAAGGATGTATTCTATGTGGAGGAGTATAACATGTTGTTCTATGAGATTATTCAGTGGCAATATCACTGGGATTATAAAATATATAAAGATTCTTCAAGGGCTCATTTGATACATTAAAAAGCCAGAGGACAACATGAACAAAAGTGAGGAAGTAGGAAAGGACTTTGACAAATAGAATTAGAGTAGGTATCAATGAGTGGTATACTACCCTTATAAGAATATCAGAGATTAAAATCCAGTAGGAAATATTGTAGTAACCTTTTAGGTCACACAGGTGTCACAGATATTTCTGATTCAGGGTCAGCAAAAGTCCCCAAGAACCCATAGTCATTGTTATAAATGAGACTCATTGACTTACTAGAGTAGCATTGTGGAATGCCTAGACATAGACTTCCTCTTTCAAAATATACACTGATTGACTGTTTTCAGCATTATATGCCTCCAAGAACAGTCTCTTATGGAAGCACGAATATCTAGTCAATTCTACTGTGCAATGGCATAACTTCTATGCATGCTAGGCCACGTTAAATAAACATACATATTTAGACAACCATAAATTTTTCTTTTCCTGAATCACATAGTTCATCTTATTATTTTCAAACTTTCAGGAGTGGACATTAGGGAGTGATCAGCGGAAAAAAGTAAAAATTGTATCACACATCAGTAATATCAGTCAGACCCAAGAATTGCTGGGTATATTTAATTGACTGGCGATGGAAATCTCTTTTTTAGAACTACTGACACTTGGTTCCATATCACACAGATGCTATGACAGGTAATATGTGACTCAGAAATCTGATTTTGGAACCGGCAGATATCATTTCCTGTGGGCGGTCCAGAAAAGATGCTGTAAAAAATAACCTGAATAAGGTATTCAAGGGATTTGGGGTTTGAAACAACAAATAGGAAGCTGTTCAAGTAGAAGTTTTCATTACTATTCAACTGACATTTTAAAAATGAGTTTATCAAGGGCAAAAAGTATCTGAAGTACTACATGGATTGTGGTAAGCACATTTCTCTTGGTAAAGACCTATTTATAAGGCTGCATTCTAATTTCACTTCTCTTAGGTATAAGATGGTAAGTGCATATGTATTCTATTTTGTCAAGGACAGTATGCTGTGGAGTCACTTAGAGAAATGAGATCACAGAATTATTAGCAGAAGTAAAGTTAACTTCATATTAAGCATCAAGAAAGTGGAAGGATATTGAACCCTGGACCATAAGTGGGGATTAGATAATTGGAGAGGCCCTCAGCTTCAGGGGTGCTTGCTAATCTACTTGGAAGGCAATTAAGCCTCAGATACAAAACTATTGGATAATAATATTTATGATGGGAATGAAGAAGTAAGAGAATGAGAGGGGATGGGAGGCAGGAAACAGGTTCTCTGTTTCAAATCTCTTAACATTTCTTCCTTAATAGTAAATAGGTACAAATTCCTTTGCAATGGAATAATAGGAAAAGCCAGCCTCGTATGGGAAAAAATGTTGTCAGAAGAAGCCTGAAGTAAAGTAAAAAGGTACAGGACTTCTAGGCTCTGCAACCAGAAAAGACCAGGACCAAGAAGAAACATAGATGTTAAATGCCATATGATAGCGTCTCTGCAATATTTTTGTTTTCTTTGGTCATTTCCTCATCTCTTAGTGTGTATGGCTCTCAGCAGTCACTACTAGGGAGGTAACTTTAAGTCAGATCGGGAACAGGTTTAGTAAATGAAGCCTCCTAATATTCCTGAATCTGTTACATATTTGACTTGAATGAAAACTCCACATTGGAATGGAAAATACACTTTCAGTATGCAGATTGGGCTATGGCCCAAGGCAGGAAATCAGTGCTAACCCACATGGGTAGGTAATACCACTATTAACTTATCTTTCATGCAGTGCAGTCATGAGTGCCCCATTTGGACATTTACTTTGATGGTATTAGCAGGTGGTGAGGCTGGATGTCATGTACCAGGGGAGTTCTGATGTCCTTGGTTGTGGCCAGGTCACTGAGACAATCTCAACCATTCTTTTGACCTCATGATGTCTTCCTTTTTTGGGAGTCATTCCAGCCTGGGAGAGAAGCTTTGGTCTGATGGCCCTGTGTTCCCTGAAAGAATCCTACATAGTATTAATGGCCATCTTCCTGAGTAAGGTTGCCGATAGTGTTGCTTTACTAAAAAAAAAAAAAAAATTTTGTGTGTGGTACTGGAGATTGAAACAAGGAGCATTCTACCTCTGACCTGCAACCCCAACCCTATTTTATTTTGTATTTTTCAAACAGGGTCTCATTAGGTTGCTGCGATTCTTGCTAAGTGGCTAAGCCTGTCCTTGAGCCTGCGATCCTCCTGTCTCAGCCTCCCAATTACTGGGGATTACAGATTTGAGCCAGCAAGCCTGAATGTAATGTTTTTTTTTTAAACCTAGGGCAGGGTCTTAGCTAACCAGCTCACCCATCTAAACACATACACACACAAACATACAAACACACACACACAAACACACACACACACGCCTCTGACTCTTGAAATTTAAGCACATATACCATGAAGAGGAAAACTTGGGAAAATGATTAACCTTCTGTAAAGGTAGATTGCTCCCGGCACAAGTATATCTAAAGGGGGAAAGATGTGGTCTTAATATCACCAGTTTATTGGGGAATTATATTAGCAGAAACAGCAGTAGATAGTAGTAGTGTGGATGACAAATACTGGAGTCAGAAACTCTAGTTTCAGTTCTAGCAATTATGCTTGGGACATTTCTAGAAGCCTAAGAGACCTAAGAATGGAGGTAGTGACAATCAGATACCCTTAAAAAACTTAAGAGAACTTACAGCTGGTGGCTGGATTGAGCACAGATGGGGAAATCCTGGCAGATAGTCTGCAGAATGCAGGGTCAGGGGACACCAAATTTGAAAGTCAACTTGTATTGCAGTCAGCATTCTCACCACTGTCATCCAACATGTGATGTGCACAACATTAGAGGATGGAAGATTTATTTGCTTTCAGTTATAGAGAGGTCCAGATGTAATAGTCCAATCTTGGGTCAACTTCTGCTCCAGCTGTACTTCCTCAGGGCATCTCAATGGGAGAAGAGAGAGCAAGGTGGAGGGGCAAGGTACATACATAATCCCCAAGTACACATAACCAGGGACCCAACTCCCAGCATGGCTAACTCCAGATCATGAGGTCTGAGGGACATTTTACTTTCAAACCATATCAAGCAGTCCAATGGAAACACCAATGCAGAGACTAATTATAAGGCAACAACTTGCAAAACAAACTCATCAGGCAGAGCTAATTGAGATATGTTTTGAGATACTAGGAACTAAGATATTAATATTTTAGAGAAGTAATTCTTTGTAGATCAACATAATCTAGAAGGCTTTTAGAAACTTAGGTTCTTGGGCTCCATCCAGACCACCAGGTCAAAATTTCTGGGAGTAGGGTCCTCAATCCATATTTCTTAAACAAGTACCCCATTTCTGGAAATTCTGACCCTCTGTCCTCCCAAATAGCTACTACTTCTGAGAGTTTTTAGTGAATGCAAAGAAAGTGAATATTTTTCCCTGCCCCACATATTTTGAAAATTTCACAGAGAGTTTTGAGACAGGCAGACGAAAATTTTATTATGAATGTGATTGTATTGGTAATGACTAGCATTTGAATAGCAGTTTCATATCCAGCACCTCCTATCTAATTTAATTCTCAACATAGGCCTTTGGAGGCGGACATTGATAGACCCATTACTCAGGGATAGAAACTAAGACTAAAAATATTAAGAGAACTTTAATAAATAGTAAAGCCAGGGCTCAATCTCAGGTTTCTTTGCATCTTTTCTTTTTTTATGTTTTTATTGGTGCATTGTAATTTTATATCATAATGTAGTTCTTTGCTCCTTTTCCATGAGGTGCAGTGAAGGAAAAAGTGAAGAAGGGATAAGGGTAAATAGTGTACCCCCACATGCCCCCACAAAAGTCCCAGTTTACCAATATCTGCATATCAAGACTTGAGGCAGGTGATTATTTTCTATCAAAGGGTACAGGACACAGCTATTTCAAAGATGGAGCAGGCAAAAGTGGGACACTATAGGTCTATGTTGGCTTAGCGAATGGGTCCTCATAAGAAAATTAAAAGAGCAGGTACTGGCTAATATTAATGTGTAAGGGAGAAATGTGAGAGTTTTCTGTTTTACCACTGAGGTTAAGGAAGGACAGCTTGGCAGAGAGTGTATCTGGAAGATAAAATTCATCCTAGCAGTGGAAAGGCAATAAGAAAATTGTAACAAAGACATGGGTGGGAATAATCACTTATTTTGAGTAAAAAAGTGGGTATGTCAGATTCTAGGCAAAAAGCCTGGACTCACGTTAACTTATTCCATGACAGATAGAATGAAATCAGATCTCACTTGCAATACATTAACCTACACTGATTGCAAAGGAATCTCTACTAAAGATTTCTTAGGTAAATAGAATTCAATTTGTTGAAAGATACTGATTACTGCCAACAAGTCTAAACAGAACCACATTTCGAATTCTCTTTGTGCACATGTGCAAGTGTTTGTGTTGAATACAGACCAATCAGTGGAACAGCTGAGTCATACAGTACACACTTCGAAACTTTAGCAGATATTACCCAATTGCTTTCCAAAAATGGTTGTTTCACTTTCTTGCCAAATTTTGGCACTATCATACATCTAGATATTTGCCAGGGTATACCTGTGAAATGATAACTTCTTTTCTTATTGATTGAATTATTGATTTAATTGTGCACTACTGGTTATTGAACTCAGTGCCTAAAGCATGCTAGGAAACCAACTGTACCACCAAGCTACATTCCCAGCTCTTATCTTTTAACTTTCATTTCCTTGAATGTCTGAACATATTGGACTTCTTATGCACATTGGGCATTCATATTCCATCTTTCACGAATTACTTTTCCTATTCAAGTTTTTAATATATTTGTAATTAATATTTATCAGTTGTATGAGGTAGGAATTTACACTTTATACATGGATCACCTGTGGTCCCAGCACATTTTAATAGTCAGTTGTTTTCTCATTGATAAGTAATGCCTATCCTGGAATATATTACTTCCATATATTCACAGGACAGTTTCTGGGTATAATATTTTCTTTCATTGGTTTTGATGTGTAGGCTCATTTGAATAGTACTGTTTCTGCTTTAAAGGTTAATATTTAAGTTTTGTATTAAAATGAATGTATAACATGCACAGCATGGTTCACTATTTGTGGTATACATTCATATAAGTATTAAAACAATCAAGGTATAAGTCTCTCATGCTTCTGTTTACTCCACTCACCACCAATCTCTGAAACTGGCAGAACTGATTTGTTTTCTGTCTTTCAATTGTATGAAATGCCATACAAATGAAATCACATGGCACATAAACGTTCGTGTCTGGCTTCTTTCACTGAGCAATATGCATTTAAAATGTATTCATATTGTTGCATTTATCAGTAGTTAATTTAAAATTTATTGATTCGTATTTCAATGTATAGATATATTTATTGATCTACCAGTTGAAGATATTGTTAAAGATATTTTAGTTTGGGGTAATTATAAGTAAAGATGCTATAAACACACACATCAAGTTCTTTGTGTGACATAATTTACATTTATTTTGGGTAAATACATTGGGGTAGGATTGCTGAGCCGTATGGTAAGGGTGTGTTTAGCTTTATAAGATACCATTAAAGTATTTTTCAAGGCAGGAATTTCATTTTGCATTCACACCAGTAGTATATAACAATTTTGTTGCTTCAAATCCTTGTAAGCACTTGGTACTAAGTATTTAAAATATAAAAGAGTAAAACATACATATAAAATATAAAATATAAATTTTAGTTAATAATAAATTATCTATAGATATATCTTCCAATAGGCTACTACTGTTATCATATTGTGGCTAAAATTAGCATCTGCTGAATATTTTATGTAATTATATTTCACCTATATATTTTCCTTGATAAATCATCTGTTGATCTTTGCAAACTTTTTATTAGGTGGTTTGGCCTCTTATTGAATTTTGAAATTTATGTATTCTGGATAAAAGGCCTTTGTGATATGAAAATTATGTCTCCCAATCTTTGACTTATCTTCTTACATTTAAAAAAGTTTCTTTGGGCCGGGCGTGGTGGCGCACGCTTGTAATCCCAGCATTCGGGAGGCTGAGACCGGAGGATCCGGGTTCGCGGCCAGCTTCAGCTACCTAGTGAGGCACTCCTCAACTTAGTGAGACTCGGTTTCAAAATAAAGAATAAAAAATAGGGCTGGGGGTGTAGCTCGGAGGTAGAACGCCCCTGAGTTCAATCCCTAGTACCGCAAAAAAAAAAAAAAAAAAGTTTCTTTGGACAGGTGTGGTGGTGCATACCTGTAATCCCAGGACTTGGGGGCTGAGACAGGAGGATTGTAGGTTCTAGGCCAGCCTCAGCAACTTAGTTAGGCCCTCCGCAACTTAGTGAGACCCTGCTTCAAAATATAAAATGAAATAAGGTCAGGGGTATAGCTCAGAAATAGAATGCCCCTGGGTTCAATTCCCAGTATTACAAATAAAAAAAAAGTTTATTTGAAGTTTGAAGAAGAATCTTTAATTTTGATGAGGTGTAAGTCAATAATCTGTTCTATGTTTTCTGACTCTTCTGTCATATCTAAGAAAGTTTTTGCTTGACCCAAAGTCATGAATATTATTTTCCCTTGTATATATGTGTGTGTGTGTGTGTGTGTGTGTGTGTGTGTGTGTGTGTGTGTGTGTGTGTGTATGTGTGTACCACCAGGCTGCCACCACCAATACTTTGTCTTCAAATGTATTTGGCAAGTGCATCCCAGAACATGGCCCAAGTAACTGGAAAAGCTCTAACTTGGGTGAAACAAAGGCAAATCATTGCACTGGTAGTTGTAGGAGCTGCCAGTCTGGTTGAAATACTCAATGATGATTTTTTGAGAATAAGACCTGTATTGCTACCTCTGATACTAGAAGGATGGAAGCTGTTCCTGATCTGAGAGATGGCAAATGGGAGGTGGCAAATGTAAAATGCAGCAGTGCACTTTTATTTGAAGAGAGCTGTTCTTTCTTACTTTCATCTTCCCTTAGTTGTTTTGACTAGATTTAGACATCTATGGAAGTTGACTCTGGCAGTTTTTCCAAGCGTATATGTTTTTGTTTTATGGAGCAATAGAACCATAAAGTTCCCTACTCTGCCAATTTGGGGAACATCTCTCCTCTTTTTTTCTTGATATTCATAAGTTTTGTCTTTTCCTTTTTTTTCCCAATTAGTCTGGCTAGACTTTTATCAATTCCTTTTGTTTTTGTTTTTTTCCAAAGAACAAGTCTTCTGTTTTTTTTAAATTTTATACATATATATTTAATATTATTTTAATCACTAAAAGAGTAGATTTTAAATGTTTTCACCACTAAAATGATAAATATGTGAAATGACAGATTTCTTAATAAGCTTAATTTGATTATTCCATGATATAAGCAATATATCAAAGAACAAAGTTTTAATTTCACTGACATTCTCTATTATTTTCCTATTTGCAGTTTGCTCTCTACTCTGTTATTTTCTTTCTTCTACTTTATTTTATTTTATTTCTTCAATCATTCCAGTTCTTAAGATGATAGTTTATTGACTTATTTATTTCACAGTACTGGAGATAGGACCTAGGGGCAGTCTACCACCAAGCTACATCCCCAGCCATTTAAAAATTATTTATTTTAATTTTTAATATTTCTGATTCAAATTTAATATTTTAGGTATTTTCAGGCAAAGTCTAAGTTGCCCAGGCTGGCCTTGAACTTGCGATCCTCCTGCCTCAATTTCTGAATGGGATTACAGGCGTGGAACACAGCACCGAGTTACATTGTTGATTTTAGACTGTTCTTTATATAATAATTTAATGCTAGAAATGTCCCTAAAATATTTCTTTATATGCATCCCACAATTGTAATATGTTGTGTTTTTCATTTTTCAGCATTATATTTTGTGACATCCCTTGTGGCTTCCTTCTTTATTTCCATTTTATTTGGAAGTGTCTATTAATTTGCAAACATTTGGAAATTTACCAGGTATTTCTTCTGTAATTGATTACTATTTTCATTCTTTTATGGCCACATATCATAATTTGTTATTTCAATTCTTTTAAATTTGTTAAAGTTTGTTTTATAGCCTATGTTGGTGTTTGTTATTTTGCACTCTAAAAGACTAAATATTTTTCTGTTATGGGTGGAATGTTCTATTAATGCTAATTTGGCTATGTTGGTTGATAATGTTCACATCTGCAATATATTTATAAATGTCTGTACACTATCAATTGCTGAGAGGAACATTTAAATGTCTGACAATAATTTTGGATTTGTCTGTTACTTCCTTGAATTGTTTGTTCCTTGAATTCCTTGTTTGTTTTTGTCTTGTGTATTCTTCGAGTCTCTTTTGTTAGATGAATACACATTTAGCCTTGTGATGCTTTACCTGTCACTCAATTATATAGACTTCTATTTAGCAATTTTTCTTGTTCTAACCTTTATTTTGTTGATATTAATATAGACACATCTCTTTTGATTAATGTTATATTTTTACAATTGTATACATTTACACATTTTACATATTTTTCATTGCTTTACTTTCATATATTTAAATTTAATGTATGCATCTTGTACACAGAGTGTAGTGGCTTCTTGCCCAATCTGATAATTTCTGCTTTATTGGTACATGTGGCAATCTATATTTAATATATTATTTACATGGTTGTGCTTAGATTTATCATTTTATTATTTGTTTTCCTTTGTCCTCTGTGTTTACATGTTCATCTCTTTCCCCTTTCCTGTCTTCTTTTGGAATATTTTTATTATTTTATTTCAATTCATCAACTGCCTTCTTAGAAAAATTCCTTTATAATATGACATTTATCAGTTGCTCTAGTGACTACAATCTTCATATGTAGCCTTTGAAAGTCTCCTCAGAATTTATATTATTCTATTTGCAGTAAAGTGTAATAGCCTGACAACCATATAGATCAGTTAACCACTCAATGACCTTAATGTTGCAGTTGCTTCAGATATATATCAACATTTATTAAAACACACAGGATAATATAACATTTTATTTCAGCAGTTGCGGCTCTTTTAATGAACTTAAGAAGGAAAAAATATTTTTACATTTCCGCAGAACTGATACTCCTGTTGTTCATTTTTATTCTTTTTAAAATTTTTTGGGGGTACTGGGGGTTGAACTCAGAGGCCTTCTACTTCCAAGCTACACCCCTAGCTCTATTTTACTTTCTATTTTGAAATAGGGTCTCACTAAGTTGCTGAGGGTCCTCAGTAAGTCCCTGAGGTTGGCTTCAAACCTGGGAACCTCCAGTCTCAGCCTCCCGAGTACTGGGATTACAGGAATGTGCCACCATGTCTAGCTCTGTTTTTATTCGTTAAAGCCTAATTTCAGCCAGAGATGGTGGTGCATGCCTGTAATTCCAATACTTTGGGAAGGTGAGACAGGAGGATCACAGATTCCAGGACAGCCTCAGCAACTTAGCAAGACCATGAGCACCATAGTGCTCCCGTTTGGTAAACAAAAAATAAAAATGGCTGGGGGGTGTAGCTCAGAGGTAGAATGATCCTGAGTTCAATCCCCAGTACCACACACACACAAAAAGCCTAATTTCTCCCTGGCATTATTACTTTGAGCCCAAAGAACTCTCTTTAGAATTTCTTATAGAACAATTTTGTTGGTGACAAATTCTCCCTGCTTTTCTTACTCTAGGGATGTCTTTATTTTGACTTCTTTGCTGAAGCATAATTTTGTTGGATATAGAATTCTGGAGTTGATGGACGTTTTATGTAAGCATATCAAAGATGTTGTTCCACTGTCTTCTCTCTTGTGTGATAGAAGTTGATATATCTCTAGTCTTTCAAATACAAAACATGCTATTTTCAATACCTTCTTTCTGGATTCTTATTTGTTTTGATATTAGTAGTTTTATATAATTATGATATGTCTAGGAATGATTTTCTTTTAATCTTTCTGTTTGGTGTCTGCAGAATAACTCCAACTCCTCTTCCTCCTCCTCCTCCTCCTCCTCCTCCTCCTCCTCCTCCTCCTCCTCCTTCTCTTCCTTCTTCTCCTCCACCTTCTCTTCCTCCTCCTCCTGCACCCCCAGCATCCTTCTCTTCACCCCCATCCCCTTTTTATTTTTTATTTTGAAACAGGATCTCACTAGGTTGCTGAGGCTGTCCTCAAACCTGTGATCCTTCTGTCTCAGCCTCCTAAATACTGTAATTACAGGCATGTGTCACCACGCCCAGCAAAAGGTTTTCTTTTTTCTTATTTGTTTTTCCTTGGGTCTTTTTTTTTTTGTCTTTCTTCCTTTTTTTTTTTTTGGAACTGGGGGTCATAGACAGGGTGGTGCACTTGCAAGGCAAGCACTTTGCCACTGAGCTACATCCCAGCCCTGGAACTTCTTTACTCTATAAATTTATATCTTCTATCAAAATTGGGAAGTTTCCCAGTACTATTTCTTTAAAAATATCATTGATGTTATGTAAATATGTGAGAATACCAATGTCAATCTCAATACCTCATATGAGGAAGGAGAGGGAACTGTGGGTGTGGGGGGCAGCACTAATTTCTTTCTCCTTTCCTTCTGAAACTCCGGTGGTCTGTAGGTTATTCACAAATTTTATCAACCCCCCCTTAAGTTCACTGACCCTCTCCTTGTTTATCTCAATTCTGCAGTTGAGATCACTCTGTCTTTTATTTTGGCAATTGTATTTTTCATTTCTTAATTTCCAAGTTTTTTATTTTATATTTTCTAATTTCTCTGCTGAGAACTTCTATGTTTCCAGTTATTTCAAACATCTTTTCATTTACCTCATGGAACATAGTTGTAATGGCTACTGTAAAGCCTTTGATCCTTCCAACATCGGGATAATCTTGTATTTGACATTCATATAATGTGTCTTTTCCCTCAATAGTTGGCAACAGTGTCCTAGTTCTTGCTAAATAGTAATGTCAGATTGTATCCAGGCCATTTTGAATATAATGTTATGTAGAATCTGGGCCCTGTTGTAATGTTCTGGAGAATTTTATTGTTCATTCGTATTTATTTTAGCAGATAATCAACACAGGCAAGGTTGGTCTACAACTTCTGATTTATTTTCTGTGGTTAGTAGACTTCATTTGTTATAGTTTTTTATGACTTTTCTATGCTGCATTGGTTTATCTCACACATGTAACATTCAGGAGATGGTCTAGGATTTGGGCCATGTTTTAAATCTAAAGTCATTGCTCTACAGCTTTGGGTATTTCATATATCTGTGCTATTCAGGGATTAGCCTGGAATATAGGTATAATTTTCAAAGTTTTTGGCCTAGCTCAAGGGTGAACCTATGAAGTGGGGGTTTATACACAGAATTAGTGGACTCTTTTCTCCAACCCTCTCTACTCTGGGATTCCCCAACATTCTGTGGCCTATAGGAACCTTTGCTTATATTTCTGGTAAGGCATTTGAGGTTTCTATGAGAGTCTTAGCCACTTGTGCCACTGTTTAACCTTGCAGTTTTTTCTTTGAAGCAAACCTGTGAGAGAAAATAAGAAAAAATACAAGAAACCTCCTCCCCTGTGAATTGCTTCTTCGTTTTAACTCTCCTCCATAATTCACTTGCTCTTATTTGCCTTTCAGCCTTAGTAGCTGCTTTTAATATTTTGTTCAGAGATTTTATTCATAATCAGTGGGAGAGTAAAGCTCCACAATGACAGAAACCAGTTCAGTTCTATTTTAATTTTAGTTTTTCACTGTATTTTTCTCACTGTCAAGTGTATTGTGATTGCTCCTATCTTGATCTCCATTGAAAATTTGACTCTAAATTGTACTTTGAAGTTTATTCACCATTGTGACCTTGCTTATCCATTCCTGGCTCAGCAAGCGACTTGGTTTCATAAGAACGGCAGTGTATCGACCTAAAAACAGATTCACGGGGAAGATGGCGACGGAGTGAGACACGTCTCAAGAGCCGCTGTGAGCTCGATTCAAATCAGTCGTGGATACAGCTTTTTGAAAGAAGAAAAAAAGCAACAAAAAGGTGAAAAACGCTGCGAAAACTGGAATACAGCTGAGCAGAACCCAGAAGGCCGACCAGGGAGAGCAAAGAAGCCCGTGGCCCCGGCGCCACGCCGCCAGGCAGAACCCGCTATTGAGCCGGCCCCCGGCGTGGAGTCTACTAAGAAAGAAATATACAACAACCCTCTGCACCCCACCGGCCAGAGCTGAAGTGAGCGACTCCTGAACTCCTCATCCTAGCCAGGCGGCATTTCGAGGCACCTTCCACAGAGACCAGAACGCGTGGCACGACCAGCTTAAGCCCGCGCAGGACCATCCCAGCTCACCTCTCCTCACGGAGCCGGAGCAGAGATAACTGCACCCCAGGGCTTGGGTCAGGACTGCCGCAGGAACAGCTTCTCGACGGAAGGGGGGAGAAGCAAATCAGCCCAAGGGTGAGTGGGGAAACTGGCAGCTGGCTGGAGTCTGAGGAGCAGACCAGGGAGAACCGGGGAGTCAGCGCGTGCGCAGCAGTAGCAGCCGCCATCTTGTCGGCTGCCCATAGCAGCAGAAATCTGCCCAAAAGACCTGCAGAGGCCAAACCAGGTCTGTTCTTACAAACTTGCAGGGATTTTTATCTTGCTACTTGCTAACGTTGCTTGTTTTCTGGGGTTTTTTGCTTTGTTTTGTTCCGTTTTTACTCTGTTTTCACTTTGCATTGCTACAATTTATGTATGTGTGTTCGGAGGATTGGTAGCCTTTCAGCTTTTGCTAGATCCTAGAAGTCAACACCTGAAACCCACCAAAGACACCAATAGAGCAGGCAGAAGAAATTCCAGAGTAATTGCAACTCAGTACAAGATACCATTCACAGAGAGAAAATAAAAATAAGAAACCTACAAATTCAGGGAAAGCGTGCAAAAGCAGCAAAGTTATAA
>PVLC010025352.1:0-23747 GCA_004027655.1 Graphiurus murinus | reverse complement strand
TTTTTTTTTTTTTTTTTTTTGCGGTACTGGGGATTGAACTCAGGGGCATTCTACCTCCGAGCTATACCGCCAGCCCTATTTTTTATTCTTTATTTTGAAACCGAGTCTCACTAAGTTGCGGAGGGCCTCACTAGGTAGCTGAGGCTGGCCGCGAACCCGGATCCTCCGGTCTCAGCCTCCCGAATGCTGGGATTACAAGCGTGCGCCACCACGCCCGGCTCCCCATTTCAGTCTTGGGCCCAGGCTTCTGCATCAGTGCCTCAGGGCTGTCTGCCTGCCCCGCCCCTCTGTCCCTTCTTCTCCCTCAGCTCCTTACCAAAGGTTCCTATGATGAACATTCTAAAGACTTGCTAGGAAAAGGAGGCAAGTGGTTTGCCTTTGACTGACCCAGCCCTTGAGATGTCACCTGGCCCCAGAACCTTCTCCCGTCATGGTCCTGTTCCTTTCCAGCTCACCTGCACAGTGCCGCCCATCCCCGGTCATGTTTGGGGGGCAGGGCCCGCAGCCCGTCCCAGGAGTGCACTGCACTTCCGGGAAGCACTGCTGCGTGGTGCAGGGGTCCTCGGAGCGGTTGCAGAAGCGGCCTAAGGTGTCCCCGTCACACTTGCAGCTGGCCACCTGGAATGGGTTGCTGATCACTGGGTGGCAGTGTAGAGGGTGAGCCATTAAGGCCTTCTGGGTGTCTCTGTATGGACGGACCCATGTGAGGACCCATGGGCCCTGGGTCCTTGCCTCAGCTCTACCAGCATCTCCTGAATGTCTCCTGCCTAAAGCCACACCGCCCATCTCCCACTCTGCCTCCCTGGACCGATCTTCACCCCAGGCCCCTGCCTGCCATGCAGCAGGACCTCAGCCTCCGCTCTCTCACCACATCTCCTCTGGAACCCTTGATAGGGAAAGTAGAGGAGGGAGAGAGGGAAGAAGAAACTCAGATGGGCAAGATTCATGGACATAGACCAAGTATTTTTGACTAGAAACTTGAATGGAGAAGAATATCCCTGAACTAAAAGAGATGCTTCCTTAAGTTGGAAGAAGAGAGTAAAAGAGAAAACAAAGACCAGGGTGGTGGCTCATATCTGTAATCCCAGCATTTGGGAGGCTGAGACAGGAGGATTACAGGTTCGAGGCCAGCTTCAGCAATTTAGTAAGACCTTGTTTCAAAACTAAAAAAATAAAAAGGTCAGGGAGTGTAGCATGGAGGTAGAATGACCCTGGATTCTGGATTCAATCCTTAGTACAACAACAACAACAACAACAACAACAAAAGAAAGAAAGAAAAGAAAAGTATATATATATATATATATATATATATATATATATAGAGAGAGAGAGAGAGAGAGAGAGAGAGAGAGAGAGAGAGAGAGAGAGAGAGAGAGAGAGAGAGAGAGAGAGAGAGAGAGAGAGAGAGAGAGAGAGAGAGAGAGAGAGAGAGAGAGAGAGAGAGAAAGCAAAGGAGCTCAGGGTATCAAGATAGAGGGACCTGCCAGATGTGGTGATGCACTCCTGCAATCTCAGTACTTGGGAGGCTGAGATAGGCGGATCGCAAGCAATTTAGCAAGACTCTCAGCAACTGAGCAAGACCCTGTTTCAAAATAAAAAATAAAAAGGGCTGGGGGTATAGCTCAAAGGTATAACACCTCTGGATTCAATCCCTAGTACCATCTACCACCACCAAAAAAAAAGAGCCTGCATATTTTTTCCCCCAGCACAGTGATGATGAGACCCAGAGAGAAAGGTCTGTGCTCTGGCAGACGGCCCATCCGTGGCCGACTCTGGTTGGAGCACAGCACAGTGGCAGCACAGTGTCTCCCGGACAGAGGGGAGACAGGGCGGAGCTGTGCTGAAGACCAGTGTGCACTCCTGCCCAGGGGGCACAGGGCACCTTCCCACCCCACACCTCAGTGCCCCAGGTGGAGAACCTTAAGAAAGGCTGAGGGGAAGTTTCCTACCAGCCTGGCAGAATAGGAGGTGGCACATAAAAATTCAGCTGAGCTATAAGTGAAAAAGAACGTTCTATGTCTTCACACATGGGTTTGTGGCCTGGGATTGGTACCTGCTATGCTCCCTCACCATCGTTCCCCTGCCTGGAGACACGGACCTTGCCCAGGCTGATCCCTTCAGCTCCCATCCTTCCCCCTCCACACAGCAGCCCCAACACTCACCTCAAGGGAGGAGTTGCCCACCCTGCTGGTCTGGTTGTACAGACACTGGCTCTCGTTGCTGCAGAAGCAGGCCACGGTCTTGGGCCGGAGCACAGAGGACAAGTTAACCATGGTGCTTCTTGAGAGAATCTCCAGAGTGAATGGTTCCAGTGACTTTGGTGTCCACAGTAGAGTCCCATTCTCTGTCCAGGGAAGATGAGATCATTGAGGGCTGGGAGACTCCTGCGCTTCGTGCTCTGATGCATCTTGGCACTGACACCCTGATTGCTGACCCTGGGCTTCCCCTCCTCCCAGACTACCCCCAAAATCTCATCAGGCACCTCCTTTGAGCAGGGTTCATAT
Organism: Graphiurus murinus; assembly: GCA_004027655.1. NCBI lineage: Eukaryota > Metazoa > Chordata > Mammalia > Rodentia > Gliridae > Graphiurus > Graphiurus murinus. The sequence goes on along the minus strand of PVLC010025352.1, from coordinate 21,243 downwards.
CCTGGGGTGATCCTGGTCATGCTCCCAGCTGGAGGGAGGTAGCACTAGCCCAACTTACTGATTGTAGGTGGAGCTACACAAAGGGGAAAGCCATTTGCCCCTGAAGAGAGCCTGTTTGGCCTGTGCCAGGATGGGACATCCTGGGAGATGGAATGGGAAGGCCAAGATCCTCCTGGCCCTTCTCCAGGCTACACTGCAGGTACCAACCCACTTTGCCTTGAAGAGGCCCCATCCCTTGCCCCAATTTCTCACCACCCCACCCCTTTCAGCACTGGACCTTTGAGCAGCTACTCCTTCAGACACCAGACCATGGGGAAACACTGCTAGATATCTTCTGATCAAACCTGTCTTATGTTTTTAACGAAAATAGGAAAAGCCTCCTTAAAAGAGCAAGTTGAAAGGAGCTGATAGTAGGCAATAGACTGGAGTAACTTCCAGACCATCACTCTTCAGGAGAGGAGCTGCCAGGTGGGGAAGAAATCTTCTGATGCCTTTGTCTTGCATCAGGGTCCATGCCAAGGGAGTAAAAGGGACGGAGACAAAGAAGCCTCCCCTCCCACCTTGTGCACAGAGAAAGAAAACGAGTCAGAAAGGCTATCAGAGCTCAGAAAAAGGACTCCGAGGGCTTTGACTTAGCAATGAACAGGCACCATCACAGTTAGTTTAGGCAATGGAAGGAAAGCTACATCCCTTGTGCTTTGACCCTTTGACCGGGGTCAAACATGACATCCATCATGGCTGCAGGCCTGGGGGTCTCTAACACCATTACTGAGAGGGAAAGACAAGCTGTGCTTGGTCCCAGCACAATCAGGCAAAGTGAGACAAAGCCAAGTAAACATGGTTGACCAATGTAAAAATGGTGAGAAAAGCACCAAAGGAGGTATTGTTATTTTTTTAAATCTTGTCCCATGTTATATCCTTTTTAATAGATATGAAAATGTCATAAATTAGCAATTTTTAATTGTTGTACTTGACTATTCTTTTTTTCTTTGTGTGGGTACTGGAGATTGAACCCAGGGGTACTCTATCTCCAAGCCCTATTTTTTATTCTTTATTTTGAAATGATCTCACTAAGTTTTGGAGGGCCTCATTAGGTAGCTGAGGCTGGCCAGAAACCTGCGATCCTCCTGTCTCAGCCTCCCAAGTACTGGGATTACAAGTGTGTGCCACCATGCCTGACTGTACTTGACTATTCTAATAATTTGGTGAATGCTTAATGATGGTTGCGTATTATTAGATGAAGATTAAACTTTGAGTCAACTGTGCCCAGAGTCAGTCTAGCTATCTAGCCAAACCTTCCTACTATTTTCTGGAGTTGGGGGGACCTATTTGAATTATAGGTATCATTCCTAAGAAATGCTGGCTTTGGAGATTCAAATGAAGATGTGATGGAGTGTTGTGCAGGGTAAAGAGATGCAAAGTGACCCAGTTTGACGCTGGCTTCATCTTCTACTCACCCTGACCGCACCCCAGACAAAGATTCTTACCAAAGAGCTCCAAGTCCGCGTGGTTCTCTCCAAGAGTAAATATGACATCCTCAGAGTTGCTGGTGCACTGAATCCTCTTGGTCTGATTCTTGTAGGCCTCAACTACATCGCAGCCTTTGATAGAGGGAGGGTACTGATCTGAAATACAAAGAAGGGATTCAGTCTGAGTCAGGTTCTGGGGAAGGAGGGAGGAAGACTCTCTCCTCTCTGTGTTCCCTCAGATTTGTGTGAGGTATCCCCAGGCCTGTGACCCACCCCGGGAAGCAGGAGTCACTGACGCCTGTGTCGCTGCCTCACACCAATGCAGAGCATACTGGCCTGGGACTGCCCACCTGCTCAAATCTTCAGTCTCCCTTTCTCTACTTCCTCCTCAAATGGGGAAAATTTCAAGTTCTATCCTCTACAGAGAGCCATGCTGGGTCTGGTGTGAGGTGAATTAGAGAACAGAGTTGTTTGAATCATCATAGAAGGGGCTGAAAACCATGTTGTCAATGTCTAGAGGGGCACTGTATTTGTCTAGAAACAGAGAGGCAGTCAGATCTCTATAATGGTCTGTTTCTTGGATCCCTGCTATTTCCATTCCATTGTTCAATCATTTCACAAATATTTATTGAACACCTAATATGTAGACAGCACAGTTCTAGGATAAAACAAGGAACAAGTAGTGAAAATAGAAACCTATGAAAATTACAAAATACAGCTGGGTGAGGTGGTACATGCCTAGAATCCCAGTATTTGGGAGACTGAGACAGGAGAATCACATGTTCAAGACCAGCCTCAGCAACTTATCGAGACCCTGAGCAACTTAGTGAGACCCTGTTTCAAAATAAAAAAATAAATTGGGGTGTGGTGGCGCACACTTGTAATCTCAGTACATGGGAGGCTGGGATAGGAGGATCACAAGTTTGCGGCCAGCCTCAGCTACTTAGTGAGGACCCTGTTTCAAAATAAAGGATAAAAAATAGGACTGGAGGTATAGTTCAGAGGTAGAATGCCCCTGAGTTCAATCCCCAATACCACCAATAAATAAATAAATTAATTAATTAATTAAAAAAATTAAAAGGGGGGAGGGGGTATAACTCAGAGGTAGAGTGCCTCTGGGTTTAATCCTCAGTACTGCCGCCCCCATCACAAAATACATTACGTGGTCATAAGTACTAAGAAAAAATAATAAAGCAGGAAAGGTGAATAGGCGGCACAGGTGAATAGGAAGTGTGGGTGAACATGAAATTTTAGACAAGGTCTCCAGGAGAGGCCTCACTGACAGAGGCACATGGAAGGAGGCAAGGGCGCTGGCCCGTGGCTGGGCTGCCTGGGGAAAGGGCTTTCCAGGGAAGAGAAAGGCACGTGCAGTCTTGGGCTGACAGTGAGCTCTCCTGTCTGAAGAGCACTAAGAAGCTAGTGGGGTGGAGCAGAGGGAGCTCGAGGCAAGGGGGCCACAAAGGCCACTCTAAGGGCTCGGCGAGCTGGGGAGTCTTCCTTGTCCTCAGAGGGTTTTAACAGTGGAGTAATGTAACAAGGACTCTTCACTTTCGCCTGCAAATGTCTGATGGGTGGCTTAAAGCAGGGTCGAAGAACTGACATCTCTGCCTCCAGGTTCCATGACTCCTTTGCTCTGAGTCACCTGGAATGCCCAGAGCAACAGGTCTGATGGATAAACATCTTGTGAGGAGTATACGCTATCCCCCAGGCAGCGGCAGCTTGCTTCTTCCCAACAAAGCCCAATCCTGAGATGATGACGACCAGACCACACCTGATCGAGATCACCTGCTTTGGCAGCTGTGGAACGTCTCCAGCTGTGCAAACCCAGAACCTTGCCCTCATTCCCCTTTCTACAAAATCCCCAACTCAGCAGCCCTTCGAAGGCCAGGCTGAGGATGTGGGTCCCCTTGTCTTCCCAGTGTAGCTGCACTGATTAAAATTCTTTCCTGCTTTTTATTATTACTTTTTCTGCTTTGTTTTTGGGATAACACCAGCCTTGATTTGTTGAATTCCCAGAATCAGGCCTCTGGCATAGGACTCTGTCATTAGTAACAACAGCAAAATGACTCATTAAAGGAAGGAATACAACTGAGCCAGGTGTGATGGCACATGCCTGTAGTCCTAGTACTTGGGAGACTGAGACAGGAGGATTGCAGGTTCAAGACCAGCCTCAGCAACTTAGTGAGACTCTCAGCAATTTAGTGAGACCCTGTTTCAAAACAAAAATTAAAAAAGGGCTGGGGATGTGCTTAGAAATAGAATGCCCCTGGGTTCAATCCCTACCACCACAAAAAACAGGAAAAAAAAAAAAGGAATACAAATGTAAAACCTAACAGTGTGTCATGGAAGGGGGGCTCCTCAGCCGCTCCCTCCCTGGGCTTTGGACCGCTTACTGAGGGTGCCGTTCATCTGCTGACAACTCTCAGAGAACATCTTGGCATGAAGTCCGGTGCTTATATTTCCTGTGGCCTGAGCGTCATAGATGCAGTACTGATCTCCATTACACTTGGAGGTCAAACTTTCATCCAAGGAGTTGTTTTTCAATTGTTGGGAATAAAAGGTAGGAGTGAAGTTGAGAGGCACAGAGTCATCCCTCTTGCCAAGGAGGCCCGTTCCGTTGATTTTCCCTGTAACATAGGAGGTATGATGGTGGTGGTACCAGGGGGACCCCAATCATATTTTGACCGTGTCCAGCCCTCCCCCTCATTGTATATGGCTGAGGCAGGGAGGGGGCAGGGAGGGCTAGTGTGGCTTCTGGCTTCTGTTTTTTTTTTTTTTTCCTTTTTGGGGGTGCTGGAGATTGAAACCAGGCTTTTGTTCGTGTTAGGTAAGCGCTCTACTACTGAGCTACACCCCTGGCTCCAGCTTTCGGCTTCCAGATCTGGAGATTCTGCTCTGGTGAGCGAGGGCCAGAGGGTCACCCTTCCCCCTGCCCTCTCTTCCCAGTAGGTAGAGACATGCAGGTAGGATTGGGGGGCACAGCTGGGTTGGATGCAGAATCCTCAGATCCTTGCCATGGATGAAGATCTGGTTTGCACAGGCCTGAGGGAGAAAACATACACATCCCTCATCCTGGCCTCCCCCACCTGCCCCAGGGAGGCTGAGGCCCAGACTCACAGGTCATTCCATAGTGAAAAAGCATCTCCTCGGAGCTCTCTAGGGGGACGGTGGAGCCATTGGGCATCGTGAAGTCGTCTTCCAGATTGTTGTTCCAGACCCCTGAGGGACAGAGTAGGAGATCAGCCACCAGGGGAATGTGGCCATGCCCTGGGGAGCTCTGGTGTCCATCCAGGCCCGCAGGAGGAGAGGGAGGACCATGACCTCACATCCTGCCCTTCTCCTTTAGGGAGGGAAGGAGGATGAGAGGGACGTGGGAGGTGAGGAGAAGGGAAGGATAGATGGGCGTGGGGATGGAAGACAGCCTGGACAGCGATGTCCACGGCCCTGGGAGGGGGCATCTGCCTCCCTCTGGGACGGCGAGCATCTGCTTCTCACCCAGGAGGCCCTCTGTGCGGGTTTGATACTCCTCTGGGAGGCTGGAGGAGGCATGGAGGATGTTGGAGAGAGCCACCACTGAGATGGTCACCGTGCCATCGAAGCTGGCTGAGACCAGGGAGCCATTGCGGGTCAGCAGGACTCCAGTGGCGTTGAATATTTCCAGGCCTAGAAGACGGAAGGCAAGTGAAGGGGGCAGCGCCGGCACACTGCAGCCCCCAAGGCTTGGCAGCCGGGAAGGCTCAGGACAGAGAGGAGACTCCAAGGGCGGTTCTGGGATTGCTGAGGACCACTCCGGCCACCCTCAAGGCCACACTACCCCCTCTTCCTGGGGACTGAAGTCAGGGGCTACCTCTCAGCACTGGGGGGAAGGAGAGAAGTGAAGAGGGAGAGTTTAATGCCCTGCGCCTGGTGAGGACGCTGTTGGCACTGCTGCTGATGGGAGCCCGGGGGTGCGGCCACCTCCTCCCCCCAACACACTGAGCACCCTGCTGGACTCTGGCCCGGGGATGCAGGGCAGGCTGGCTGGCGGCCCTCCCTGCTTACCTTCTGTGTCTTCATGGTGCATCTCAAATGCCAAGGACTGGTTATTGTATAGAACACGGATCCTGTCATTGGACTCCAGGAACCACTGAACCTGGAAGGGCAGTGGAGGGGGCTTCAGCCCGACTGGCAGGTGGAGCAAAGGCCCAGAAGCAAGGCTCCGGGGAGCAACTCAGGGCCAGAACCCCAGACCTGGAGGAAGGGGAAGGTGATGGGGAGAGTGGCCTGAGATCACACCAGCTGACGTCTGCAGAGAGCTCAGCATGGGCCAGGCCCTGTGCTAGGCACATTTCCTGGATTATCTCATCTAAACCTCAGGATCTCCCTATTGAGGCAAGTAATGTTATCATACCCACTTTACTATAAGAAAATCAAGACACTGGAGGCAATTAGTTTCTTCAAAGTGAAGCCACCGTTAGGAGGTGGAGCCAGGACCCTAACCCTGCTGTCTTGAGGGTTTACTCAGATTTTCCCACTGGCAGGATGTGTCCTCCCTGCCCTGCCCTCCCTCCCCATTCCTTGTTCTCTTCCTCCTCCAGGGCCTCTGTGTCCAGCCCAAGGTCCCCGAGGAGCTCTCTGGGAGGGGTGCAGGGATTCCCCTGGGTGCCCCCTCACCCACCGTGATGGGGGGCAGGCTGTTGGACTTGTACTGAGCAGCAAAAGCAATAAAGTTGGTGGCCTGGGCAGTGCCAGTCTGGGCAGTGCGGCCCTGCAACAGGAAGGAGGAGTTCCCGTCCCAGCCCCGGACCAGCAGGAAGTCCCCCAGCCCATTGAAGGTGTAATTGGCACCATCCAAGGTGGTGAGATGGGGGTCCCCGAACATCCAGGCTAGAGAAAAGGAGAGGACATATTAGCAAACCAGGGCTAGAGTCTGGCATTCCCCCTGCCCACCAGGATGGGCATCTGCCCAAGTGGACAAGCCTGGGTAGGTGCTCGTGGGGGTATATAATCCTCACCCCTCCCCTGACACTGTACCCGAAGCCTCTCCACTTGCCATCAGCCTCACACTGGGATTGTCCCCATCTTCCCTTGTGACCCCAGCTCTGCCCCGGGGATCTGATCTTTCCCTAGTCCAGGCTCCTCCATCCCACAGGCCATCAGGCTGCCTTCCCCCGATGCCCTGGCCCTCACCAGGCCTCGGGGGCCTGTACCCAGCACAGCTGACTCGGGGCCTCCTTGTTTGGTACAGGGTACAGAAGAAGGGCTTGTCGTTCCAGCGGCAGCACCAGTTCTGAGACTCCAGCTCCTGGTCTGTGGAGAAGGGGTGTATGTTAGGGGAGAGGCCCTGGAGAGCCAGCTGCAAGGGTGCATCAAGGGCAGGAGCACATTGTGGTTCACACACATCCCACTCTGCTTGGTGACCTTTGGTGATGGACCAGGTGCTGTCTCCCTGGCAGGGGCCTTGGGGTCACTAGATAGGAGATAAACTTTCTTGTGTGTGTGTGTGTGTGTGTGTGTGTGTGTGTGTGTGTGTGTGTGTGACTAGGGATTAAACCCAAGGGCACTCTACTTCTGAGCAACACTCCCGGCCCTATTTTATTTTTATTTTGAAACAGGGTCTCGCTAGGTTAATGAGAGTCTCACTATTTGCTGAGACTGTCCTCAAACCTGTGATCCTCCTGTCTCAGCCTCCTAAGTACTAAGATTACAGGCGTGCGCCACCACGCCTGTCTCAAACTTGCTTTCTTACAGGGTGTTATGCTAAGTCCTGCAGCTCTCGAGGAGCTGGAGGGGGAGGGTGTGGCCGATGGCATGGGGACAGTGGTGGTGGGAGCAGGAAAATAGGTGGACACCCTCTCCCCCAAATCTCTGTGCTTTCTACTCCCTTGGAGGATGTCTGTGGAGAACTGACTGTCTTACCCAGATAGCCTGCTCGTGTGGGCCAGAAACAGGTCAGACTAGATACTGTCTTCTTGCCTGAAAACATGTCCCCACTCCAGGCTGGGGCCATGGGGCGCCAAGTGGAGATGAAGCAAGTGTCACTTGGTCATAAGCCACTAGAATGTCAGCTGGCAGGGTTGGAGGAAGCTTTCTAACGTCACAAAAATTGAGGGCCAGCGGGGAAGGAGCTGGGAGGGAATGGGGGCGAGAGGTTTCCTGTGGAGGCCCAGCTGCTTGGCTGGGAAGAGCAGGCGGGGCTGGGGCCTCTGAGGACACACATACCCAACTGCCAAGGACTCTGCACACTCCAGCCTTCTTGAAACTCTCCCCAGCGCCCGTAGCTGCAGCACACGCCACCTCGCCAGGAGGAGAAGCTGCACAGCTGTCTGCTGCCAAGTTCCCACCAGCCTGCAACGAGGCCAGGTGTCTTCAGGTCCAGGCTGGGGGTGCCTTGGGGTGGGGGTGGGGACGGGCAGGGGGTATTTCTGGGGAGGGGCTGAGGTGCCTGGGAAGGGGAGGGCAGGTGTGAGCCGAAGGGATGGTGGGTAGATATGGATGGATGGAAGTAGGTGTCACCTGTGCGGATGGGCTGGAATCGTAAGTCCCATCGTCCCTGCTGCCAGGAACAAGGGCAGGAGATCCGGTTCCAGTCCCAGCTAAGCCACTGAGGCTGGCTCTTCCACCATGCCAGGCACTTGAGACGGTAGTTGGGCCTTTCTTCCCTGTGCAGCGTGTAGACCTGCAGCCCCCGGAGGCCTGGAGAAGCAAGGGAAGAGGGATTATCCCAGGGCTTGGGGCTGCCCGCTCTCTTTCAGATCTATGGTCAACCCCAATTCAAGAATGCAGCCTCCATGCCACTTCTGCCTCTCTGGGATGGGACTCAGTTCAGATTGCCAGTCATTCCTTCCCCAAAGCCCTTTGAAGGTCAGCTCCAAAGTCCTTGAATCTTGGATCTTAGGGTAAAACTCTGGGACAGGTGCTGGGTAGACAAGCCTCACCTTGATTGGACTAGGAGCCAAACCTCCCCCTCCCACACTCTCTAAGCTCCAACACTTCCAATCCTCCCAGATCGGTCCCTCCTCCTGCACCCTATGTCTTAGTCAGGGACACCATCACTCATCCAGTCATGCCAGGAGACACTTAGCCTTCATGTGCCTTCCTTCCCCCAGTGCAGACCCTTCAGTGGCCAGACAGGAGCCACAGAGAAGTTGGCATATGAGGCACATCATGAGGCTGAGGAGCCTCCTCTGGGCTAAGATACATCTGATTTTTTTTTCTTTTCTTTTCTACCAACATGTATTAATTCTACAAACCAATGGCTTTCACAGTGACATTTCCATACATGTGCATTTATGTTGATAGATATTGACCCATACATTTGTATTAATATTGATATATTGATCATGGCCATCCTAGCTCACCCTCTCCTCTCTTTGGCTATTCTGGGTCTTTTGTACTTCAATATAAAGGCTTTTATCCTTTATTCTATTTATGTACTGTATGATATTTATTGATTTCTATATATTGAACCATTCATGCACCCTGGAATGAGACCAACTTAATCATGGTATCTTTTTAATGTGCTGTTGAACTCAATTTGCAAATAATTGAGGATTTTTGCATCTATGTTCATCACTGATATTGGCCTATAGTTTTCTTTTTTTCTTGTGCCTTTGTTAGGTTTTGGTAGCAGGATTATATTGGCTTTGTAGAATTAATTTGAAAGGGTTCCTCCCCTTTCTATTTTATGGGATAGTTTGAGGAGAATTGGTGTTAGTCTGGTAAAACTCTGCAGTGAATCCATCCAGTCCTGGGCTTTAATGTTGTCGGAAGACTTTTATTACTGCTTCAATCTCATTACTTGATGTTGATTTGTTTAGTTTTTATAATATCCTTTTGGCCCACTTTTTTAGATTTTCCAATTTATTGGCATATAGTTTTTTAAAATTATTTCCTCATGATCCTTTGAATTTCCGTGGCATCTATTATAACATCTCCTTTTTCATCTCTAATTTTATTTGAGTCTTCTTTCTTTATCTATGGTTAGTTTAGCTATGGCTTATTAATTTTGTTTACCTTCTCAAAGAACCAACTCTGTTTTATTGATCCTGTGTATTATTCTCTTAGTCTCTACTTCATTTATTTCTGCTCTGATCTCTATGATTTCTCTCCTTCTACTGATTTTGGGTTTGGTTTGCTCTTGTTATTCTATGTTATTTGAATAACCATATTTTTAAAATGTAGACACTCATTGCTATAAACTTCCCTTAAGGTATTGCTTTCACTGTATCCCACAAGTTCTGATATGTTGTGCTTCCATTTTCATTTGATTCAAGGGCTTTTAAATTTTCCCCTCTGATTTCTTCAGTAGCCCATTCTTTCATTCAATACTGTGTTGCTCAATTTCTATGCATTTGTATAATGTCTGCAGTTTCTCTTGTTGTTGACTTCTGGTTTCATTTCATTGTGATTAGATAAGATGCAAGAAATAATTTTAATTTTTTAAGACCTACTTTGAGCCCAATATATGGTTTATTTTGGAAAAATTCCATGTGCTGATGAAAATAATATGTATTCTGTAACTGTCCAATGGCTATTCTATAGCTATGTGTTAAGTCAATTTGATCTATAGTGTAGTTTAACTCTGATGCTTCCTTGCTGGTTTTTGTCTAGATGATCTATGTATTTGTGGGAGTGAGGTATTGAAGTCACCCACTATTATTGTATTGGGGGTCTGTCTTTCGCTTTATGTCTAGTAGTGTTTGTTTGCTAAAATTCAGTGCTCTGACATTCAGTGCAGTGAATGATTATTTATAATTAATAATCCTTATATTTTCTTGATGAATTAATACCTTTATTGATACAGTGATCTATATTGTCTCTTCTGATTTTGCCTCCACATCTATTTTGTCAAGTATAAGTATAGCTATTTCTCTTGCTTTCAGATTCCATTTGCTTGGAATATCATTTTCCATCCTTTCACTTTCAGTCTGTGTATGTCTTTGCAGATGAGGTGAGGTAGTTTCTTGTAGGCAGTATATTGTTGGGTCTTATTTTCTAATCCATTTGGCCAGTCTGCAAGATGCCATCTTTGGAAGGGAAAAGTAACTGGAAGAAGAAACCCGGGTGTGTGTGTGTGTGTGTGTGTGTGTGTGTGTGTGTGTGTGTGTGTGTACTTTAGACCTTTAATTCACTGGAAATTACATGTTGCCTATTTCAGTCCAGCTGTAGGGTAAAAAGAAGGCTTCAGAGCCCCAAAAGACATAATAGGATAAAATGTATGAGATTTTGATACTGTTAGTACTCAAATGAAGAAGTAGATATACCTGCAATTTGTTAAGGTTTTAAAAAGAATAATCATTGTTTATGATGGTCTGTACATGTACCATCTGCACAATGGCCTGCTGTCAGGAGAAATACTTCAAATACTCTTCTCTAACACACACACACACACACACACACACTTATGAGGTATCCCCTAGGTCACAGAAGATGACAGAAGGGCCCTGAAGTGACAGGACAGCTCTCTCCACCAGGTGGTACCCATGATTTGACTTAGTATATGTTTCTGATGGTCAAAATCTTTGTCACAGAACAAACTGAGCTTTATTTACACTTCAAAATTTACATGGCTAACTTCCAATGTTAAAACAGCTTTTGCTCTATCACATTCTGGAAACCATAATTTCTTTCCTTTTGGGGCCTCCACACATTACATTAAGTCATGAAGGAGGTAACATGGTTTGCCTCTAGATACTGAAGTCTTTTTATCAGAGTGATAGTTACTTGGGAGCAAACATAATTGGTCTTTTTTCCTTTTTCTTCCATTTTTCTAGCTGTTGGCACAGTGTCTAGTTTACTGAATGAACGTCAGGCCTCTAGAACTCCTCTTGGTAGATTCTCTTAAGGGATCTCATCTGGGCTCTCATTCCAGTTCTGGGGCAGGATGTTTGGAGTATTGTCCTACCTCCCCCCCCCCCATTTGTATCCTCACTTCCCATAATACTTCTGTCTTCACTTCTGGGATCTAGGACTCCACTGACAGACTGTTTGGTTCAGCTCATCTGAGGGAGGAGACAGTGCCCTAACTGAGACTACACTGTGTCCGAGAGTATGGAAGGTACAAGTTGCTTGAATGCCTTTCAGGATGGTAGAGAGGTGAGGATCTGCTCTCTAGGGCTGCCATGGCAGACAGAGTGGAGAACCAGAGAAGACTGAGTCTAACTCAAGTGTGATAGAGTGGCGCTTTTACCTAATTTGGGATTCAGGAATTGATCCGGACGATACTTCTCCCTCACTGGCCTGGACATCAGCGGGCTATTTTCAAAATATCCATCTCCACTGCAGGCAAAGGAAAGACTTTCAGGTCTCTGTCACACATAGGTTCTTTCTTCTCAGTTCCAAGTTATTCCATCATTCAGCTAGTCAGTGAGCCAGCATTCGGTCTAGCTGGTCAGCAGCTGGTAGCCTATTACTCAGTTGGTCAGCTGGGCAGTCAGCCTAGATCACTGAGTTCCATTTCCAAGGAGAAGAGGGAGATGGGTAGAGAAAGAGGCTCTGCCCTATTCCACATCTGATCACCGACTGCAAAAAACCAGCCAGTTCACTTGATCATGAGACAAGGCTGGAAAAATAACAGTTTAGGTCTCCTTCTTGTTTGTTTCCCTTAACCTAGGGATAGAGAGGGATATACTGTAGGGGGTCAACATATCACAATGGTTTAGAGCTGGTCTCTGGAGTTAGACAGTCATGGAGCCAACTGCTGGTTCCAGCACTTACTAGCTTAGTGACTGTGGGCAATTTACTTGTTCCCTGATTCTCAGTTTTTACATCTTGGAAAAAGGGATTGCAGTAGCATCTACCTCAACATTGTGAGGATTCAATGCAATAACATTTGTCAATCCCTTAGAACTGAGTAAGGACCTGACACAATGTCACTGCCACCTCCACCAGCCACCATCACCGTCCTCAGTGGGGGGTCCCGGAAGCAGGAAAGCCTGGAACAGCAGCCTGGACCCTCACTCCAGGCACATGCCACAGAGCAGTGATTCCTGCTGCTGGTTCCTCTGTGACACAGGCAGGATGACACACATCCATGAAACCTCTTTTGGGTGTACTTGGGATGCTATGAAATTGCTGGCTAGAAAAGTAGTTCCACTCCTTTCTCCTTCATAGCACATCAAGAAGCAAGTGGAAATAATGTAATGACAGGGCAACCAGCACACACCCTGATGTAAGAGAAAACCATTGCACCAATCACCAGTCACAAGTGATGTGTAACCTTCACAATGGACTGCCACGCACCACCATGTGGTTAGGAACTGTTATGTCAGAGACCAAGGCACCTCCACACACAGGACCCACGTCACGTCTTCTACAACCCCTCCCCCCACTCTGACTCCATCTAAGTGGCCGGCTGTCCTGTCTAGGTGGGGAATTCTCAGGAAGACAGGAAGGCAGTTTCCAATCTCAGATGTCGTTCAAATCCCCTCTTTGCCACTCCCTAACTCTAACTTTGGGCAAACTGCCTATCCATTTGCCCCTCCGTTCCTTTTTCTGTAGAATGAGCATAATAAATGGTATCTCATGGGTGGTTTTGGTAATCAATGAAATAACATATATGAAGTTTAGTGTACTAACTGTTAACTGTTATTATGGTATTTGAGGAGTTAAGAGAAGTCAACTAATAACAATGGAAGTCAGAGAAATTAAAGTCGGAATTATTACAGTGCACAGGGACTGGGATAGGAAAGATGGCAGGGTGAACCGGGAGAGATGCAGCACTGTGGGAAGTGGAGTCGGCTGAGTCAGACACATCAGCGAGGAGGAGCCGTGCCTCGTCCCGGGGTGGGAGTGTGTGTGCAGTGATAGCCACTCCTGGCCTACCTGGTGAAGCCCATGAGGACCCGGTTGCCCCGGTGCCGGTTCAGGTCCCACAGCATCTCACCGCTCCGGTAAAGAAACAGGGCGTAGGACCTGCTCCCGTCCGTGGAGAGAATGGCTTGGTAGGTGTTGGTCTGGAGGTTGTTGGGAGACAAACACAGGGATGCCTATGAAGACCTGGGGTCTCCTCCCTGATGTCCCCCCACATGCACATCACCTGTTTCTGGTCTACAGAGCAAAAGGCCAGGGCTCAAACTGCTGGCAAGTAGGCAATCAGTGAGGACAGCATTTGCCGTGGGTGTCACAGCACCATCCTGGATTTGCCTTCTTTGTAACTTTTTTTTTCCCCAGGGAGAGGAAACAAGGGCTCTGGGTTACAATCTATTTAGAAGAGGGCTTGTAAGAGAAAGCTTCAGGATTCTGAGAGATTAGGCAAGACACCAGAGCATTGAGAGGCTTAATCAGCTTAAGGACATTGTCCAGATATCCCTTCCACCTGAATGGTGTGCGGGACCTGCAGGAGGCTGGGGGTTCTCTGAAGGCATGTGCCTTGTCCAAAGCAGGTCATCAGTGGACATTTGTTGAGTGAATGAAGACACAAGTGACTTTACTTACTTATTTTGGTGCTGGGGATTGAACCCAGGGACATCCCACCTCTGAGCAATACCCCCAACCCCATTTTATTTTTTATTCTTTTTTTGTGGTACTGGGGATTGGACCCAGGGGCATTCTACCTCCGAACTACATCCGCAATCCTATTTTTTTACTTTTTATTTTGAAACAGGGTCTCACTAAGTTGCAGAAAGCCTCACTAAGTAGCTGCCATTTTATTTATTTATTTATTTATTTATTTATTTATTTATTTATTTATTTTGCAGTACTGGGGATTGAACCCAGGGGAATTCTACCCCCGAGCTATACCCCCAGCCCTATTTTTTTATTCTTTATTTTGAAACTGAGTCTCACTAAGTTGCGGAGTGCCTCACTAGGTAGCTGAGGCTGGCCGAGAACCCGGATCCTCCAGTCTCAGCCTCCCAAATGCTGGGATTACAATCGTGTGCCACCACGCCCGGCTCCATTTTATTTTTTATTTAGAAAAAAGTTGCAGAGACTGGCCTCAAACCTGCAATCCTCTTGTCTCAGCCTTCCAAGTATTGGGATTACAGGTGTGCACCACTATGCCCGGCCACAAGTGATTTTAGACCAGACGTGAGGAAGAACTTTGTGACTGTTGAGAGGTACAAGTCCTCAGAGGAAAGACTGAAAAGATTGTGTGGTGCCCCATTTCCATGGATAGCATTGTGCTTAACAGCCAGTTTGGAGTCAAAGAAACCATGGTTCCAGGCCTGGTTTTGTCATTTGCTAGCTGGATAAGTTTAGCAAATTACTTAACCTCTCTAACCATGTCCTCCTTATCTCTAAAATGTGGATAATAATATCAAGTTGAGCCAAGCTATGGTTTTGGACATTGTTTGATTGTGTCTCTTCAAAAGTTTAGTTAAGGTTTGCTCATCAGGGTGGTGGTATTGAGAGGTAATGGAACCTTTAAAAGGTAGGGCCTAACGAGGTGTCCTTACGTCACTGGGCGCATCAGAAGTTCTTGTGTGACTCTTTGAATTCTCTCAACAGGGTTGCTACAAAAGGAACAAGCCTAGGTAGCCATGGTGATACATGCCTGTAATCCTAGTACTTGGGAGGCAGAGACAGGAAGATTGCAGTTTCCAGGCTGGGCCTCAGCAATGTAGTGAAACTCTCAGCAACCTAGTGAGACCGTGTTTCAAAACAAAAAATTTTAAAAAGGCTGGGGGTGTAACTTGGAGATAGAATGCCCCTGGGTTTAATTCACAGTATCTCTCACACATGTACACACACACACACACACACACACACACACACACACACACACACAACAAGCCTGCCCCCCACCCCCTCCTCTCTGGTCCCAGTTTGAGATGTAATCACTTATCGTTGCCCTCACGCATATTCCCCCCACACTATTCGTGCATGACGTAGTGCAGCCAAAGGGCGGCCTGCACTGAGCCTGCACTGTGCTGTTTGGTCTTTCAATCTCCGGAACTGTGAGTTAAATAAACCTCTCTTCTTCCTAAGTTGTCTGTTTTAGGTATTTTGTTATGCTGGCAAAAGCTGACTACTCTCAGCTATATGAAATTGCTAATGGCCGGACATTTTTTTTTTTTTTTTAACTAAAGATGCCATTTTCTATGTTTCTGGCTGGCTGTGCTACTGTGAGGTCATGTAAGAAAAGACTAAGCCTGGCCTGGTGCAGGGTGTGTGCTCAGCAAGCTGTGGTCATGGTGGGGATTGCTATAATCAGTAATCTTTCCATGAGTCAGACAGGTTCTGGAAGAGCAGCACCTACGTGGCTTCTAGGATGTCTGACCCCCCAGGGCTCACAGGGAGCTGTCCATGGTCCACTCACCCCAAAGGTCCGCTGGGCAGGATAGGCGGGGGCATTGACCCACGTGACCTTTAGGGTCCACTTGGCTTTGTAGTTCCAACCGTTTTTGAACTTTTTAATCCAAGTCTCTACCTGCTGGACTAGTAGGTTATATTCATCATAGAGTGTCTCGTACTCCTAGGAAAAGAAGGCAGGTAAGAGCAAGGAAACAACAGCTCTGAGTGACTCCCAGTTTCTGCTTGGGGATCGTGCTTACTTTGGTGCCCCATGCTGCCTGCCCTTTCTTGTCACAGGGCTGCATTTTTATAATGAGTTCTTCTGACCTTAATACCGATTCAAATCTGGACTGCAAGAAAACGTGGGGTATATGGACTGGGAAGGGGGACCCAGTCCAGAAACCCCAGACTTCTGGACTTGAACTCATGCATCTCTTAGCTTAAACTGGCTCAAATGTCATGACGGTGCGTGCCCATCTTTACCTCCCCGTGTCTGACTGGCAGCTCCTCCAGGCAGGCACCTGTCTCTCCATCTCTGGAGCCTCTGTGGTGCCTTGTGGGTGGCAAGGGCACAAACCACACTTGCTGCAGTAGCCTTTGTGACATGCTTCCACTGGCTGGAATTATTAATCCAATCCAGGAGTGCAGGAGGAACCCTGCTTAACTCAGGCTTGTCCTAAGGACAGACCCTCTATAGCCTTATTTCAAATCAAATGCTGAACTGCCAACCCCCATTCCTGCAGGTCTTTACATGGTTGGATTGGGATATTCCTGAATCTAATATTCCTTATCAGCATCCTCCCTGCTGCATGAGCCTGGGATATGATGGCAGTAACACTTCAGTGCCCTCCACACAGGCTTTTGTCTCTCTTGGCGGGTTGCTGGGGGATCCTGATTCTCAGGCTTTGAAAGGCTCACCTGGTAAAATATGGTTCCCCTTTGTTCGGAAAAGTCAGCATCGGCCCAGAACGGAGCCACCATGGCGATAGGCTCCCATCCTGTGAAGCCTCCTGGGGGTGGGTTGGGGTAGGAGGAAATCTGGTAGTCTGATTCTGGAAAAATGATCAGGCCGTCATCTGTGAACTGAGCACCGGAGTTCTTGGTCAGCATTCAGGGAAGGAGGAGGTGGGGCGATGTCCCAGCCTAGGGCTGGCTTCTCAGAAGCGTCATCCCCTAGGGCCTCTCTGGGCAGATGGTCAGAGGTATCAACCAACCCCAGGAAGTCATTTCACCATCCCCAGCCTCCTGGAAGAGTCCTTGATGTAGTAACCTCACAAACACTGTTCACCCTTGGGACAGTCTTTGGGTCTGAGGGCAGTGGCCTGTGTCCCGCCTCAGTGGTAGACCCCTAGCTCTAACCCAGCCCTGCAGAGAGTAAAGCCCCTCAGCCCCAAGCCGGAGCTTGTCACCCATCAGACAGGGCTAATGGAACTGACACTCTTGCCCTCATTGCTGTGTTGCCTCTCATCCCACATCCTGATTGAGGTCCCTCCCCAAGGGCAACAGGGGCCAGGAGGCTGATCCAAGTTGGAGCCATCTCCCAGGATGACATGGAGACACGGACCAGAGACTCAGGAAGTAATCAGAGAAAGCAGAAATGGAATACAAACCAATGAAGTTTCCCAAGTACAGCCTCCTACTCAGAGAAAGGTCCCAGGAAAGCAGCAGGGAGCGGATCAGGCCCTCCCTGCTCTCTTTTTACAAGTGTGAGGACGTTGCTGTCCCCACCAGGAAGGAGACTTTGCCTCACTTCCTGTGTTCTTGAACTAGACCCTGATGTTAAAAAAGACTGTAATTTTCAGGCTGTGTTGAGATAGCTCCCATTCTCCCTTCCTCTGCATCATGGGGCCGTCTCCAAGCTGGACAGAGAAGCAGAGTCCAGAGGGGACAGGTCAGCGGTCCAGCCGCTTGGGCCGCAACAGGAGACTCACGTAGAGAGAATCCCGCAGAAAGGAGCCCAGCGGGAAGCCAATTTGGGGCTTGAAGAGCCTCGAGGTGAAGTCCACAGTCCTGACAGGCACCTGCAGGTCTCCAGCACTCCAGCCGTAGGGGAAGAGGGGAACGCCTGGGACAGGACAGAGAAGAATGTGGAGTCGTCGTGGGCCCTGACCTTCATTCCAGCCCAGAAGGATCCCAGAGTGTCCCTAAGCTGCTCTCACCCTTGTCCTCTGTTTCTGAAGGGAAGAGGGCCATGGCTGGGAGCCGTCAAATACTTCTCTCTGCCTCTCTCCACACATCTAACCCGGCCCCTTGTTCACCCCCCAGCCTGGCACCCTCATCACTGCCCAGTTTGGAGAAAAACAAGTCTTGCCATTAGACCACCAGCAAACACTTCCACATCTGTTTTGGTAGTCATAATTCTTTTAAGGATTAAAAGACAAAATTTTAGCTGGGTGGTGTACGCTTGTAATCTCCATACTTGGAAGGCTGAGATAGGAGGATCGCAGGTTTTTGGCCAACAAGGTGGTTTCTGAGACCCTCTGCAACTTAGTGAGACCCTGTTTCAAAATAAAGAATAAAAAATCAGGCTAGGGGTGGAGCTCAGAGGTAGAATGCCCCTGGGTTCAATCCCCAGTGCCACAAAAAGAAAGGGAGAGAGAGAGAGAGAGAGAGAGAGAGAGAGAGAGAGAGAGAGAGAGAGAGAGAGAATATGAAAAAAAAATTTGAATGCAGGAAAGATTAGTCATTGAAAGGCCCTTTCATAGAACAGGACTTGCTTCCTAAGATGATATTCTCCAGATAAACCTGAAGACCCCCCTAGAATTTGTTCAAAGACCTCCTCATCCTCTGTTCCTTGAGGGCCCCTCTACCCTGCAGGATCAGAAGACAAGGGTGACAGCAGCTTAGAGGACACCTTGTCCCACATGCTTCTCAAATGGGTCTCCACCCTAGGGGAAGCTGCTGACTTGCCCAGTCATGCTTGGAATCCCACAGCGATCTCTACACAGTTCTCTTGGCCCTTTCACTATCCTCCTCCCCCCTGCAAATCCCTCCACAGCAGCTACCAAAGTGCCATTCATAAAATGCAGATCTAACCGACTCCTTCCTGGTTCCCTTTACCCACAGGATTCTTGCACATACCCGCCTCTTTCCCAGAGCTCTTCATCTTACTTCCATCCACCTCAAATCCTTTGGGTGATCTCCTCCCCAAGCAACACTGGGACGACATTGTCACTTCCACCACTTTGTTTTGCAATCACACCCTCCTCCCCGCCTAAGAGTGCCCCACCACCACTCCTAGTCACTCTTGCCGGGAACTTTCTGAGATATGGTGGGGGAAAAAGTGCTAGGAACAGATGTCACTCCCATGGTTCCTGGGGTAGTGTCACCACTGAGGGAGGTGAGTGGCAATTGAGTGTCCTTGGGGTTGAGCTGCTGACACTAGAAAAGGACAAGGTGGTCGTCTCACCTGCCTGGGAAGTCTCCTGAGAATTGGTCACCCTCGGAGTGTTTCTACTCAGGGTGGTTGATAGAGTTGCAGAGGTCACCTCCATGTAGGCGCTGGATTGAGATTTTTTGGTGGTCTCTGTGCTTTGAGTCTGGTGGTTCTGAGGAGACGTAGATGTTTCCCTAATAGGGATGCTGGATGTTGGTGCTGTTGATACTGTTTTTGGTGCAAATGTCACTGGTACTACTGAGGTGACTGTACTGAGACTTCTGGTTACAGGCAGTGAGGTGTCCCCTGTGTTTCCTGGAGGGGAGTCTGTGGAGGCTGTCATGGTGAGCTCCTTCAGTGTCGCTGGGGGTGTGTTGCTGACACTAGAAGGGGATGAGATGGTTGTTTCACTGGGATGGGCTGTCTCTGAAGAAACAGCTACCATCGGGTTGAGTGACAGAATAGATGAGGTCACCTGTGTGTAGGTGTTGGATGGAGATTCCTGGGTGGTCCCTGTGCTTTGAGTCTGGGGGTTCTGAGGTGATGTAGATGTTTCCAGAGCAGATGTGCTGGATGACTGTACTGTTGGTTGTCCTGGTTGGGCTGTGCTGGAGCCTTCTGGCGTGACTGTTGTCAGACTTCCAGATACAGTCAATGAGGTGTGCCCTGTGTTTCCTGGAAGGGAGTCTGTGGAGGTTTTGGTGGTGAGCTCCTCTGACACCGTTGGGGGGGTGTTGCTGACACTGGTAGAGGATGAGGTTGTTGTTTCTCCTGCCCGGGAAGTCTCACGAGAATCAGTCACTGTCAATGGAGTTCCACTTGGAGAGCCTGAAAGAGTAGATGAGGTCACCTGTGTGCTGGATGGGGATTCCTGGGTGGTCCCTGTGCTTTCAGTCTGGAGGTTCTGAGGTGATGTAGATGTTTCCAGGGCAGATGTACTGGATGACTGTACTGTTGGTTGTCCTGGCTGGGCTGTGCTAGAGTCTTCTGACATGACTGTTGTCAGACTTCCAGATACAGTCAATGAGGTGTGCCTTGTTTTTCCTGGAGTGGAATCTGTGGAAGTTGTCATGATGAGATCTTTTGTTGTTGGGGGTATGTTGCTGACACTGGAAGAGAACAAGGTGGTTGTCTCACCTACTTGGGAAGTCTGCTGAGAATTGGTCACCCTTGGAGTGTTTCTACTTGGGTTGGTTGACAGAGTTGATGTGGTCACCTGTGTATAGGTGCTGGATGGAGATTCCTGGGTGGTCCCTGTGCTTTGAGTCTGGGGGTTCTGAGGTGATGTACATGTTTCCAGAGCAGATGTGCTGGATGACTGTACTGTTGGTTGTCCTGGTTGGGCTGTGCTGGAGCCTTCTGGCGTGACTGTTGTCAGACTTCCAGATACAGTCAATGAGGTGTACCCTGTGTTTCCTGGAAGAGAGTCTGTGGAGGTTTTGGTGGTGAGCTCCTCTGACACCGTTGGGGGGGTGTTGCTGACACTAGTAGAGAATGAGGTTATTGTTTCTCCTGCCCGGGAAGTCTCATGAGAATCAGTCACTGTCAATGGAGTTCCACTTGGAGAGCCTGAAAGAGTAGATGAGGTCACCTGTGTGTAGGTGCTGGATGGAGATTCCTGGGTGGTCCCTGTGCTTTCAGTCTGGAGGTTCTGAGGTGATGTAGATGTTTCCAGAGCAGATGTGCTGGATGACTGTACTGTTGGTTGTCCTGGCTGGGCTGTGCTGGAGCCTTCTGGCGTGACTGTTGTCAGACTTCCAGATACAGTCAATGGGGTGTGCCCTGTGTTTCCTGGAAGAGAGTCTGTGGAGGTTTTGGTGGTGAGCTCCTCTGACATCGTTGGGGGGGTGTTGCTGACACTGGTAGAGGATGAGGTTGTTGTTTCTCCTGTCCGGGAAGTCTCACGAGAATCAGTCACTGTCAACGGAGTTCCACTTGGAGAGCCTGAAAGAGTAGATGAGGTCACCTGTGTGCTGGATGGGGATTCCTGGGTGGTCCCTGTGCTTTCAGTCTGGAGGTTCTGAGGTGATGTAGATGTTTCCAGGGCAGATGTACTGTATGACTGTACTGTTGGTTGTCCTGGCTGTGCTGTGCTGGAGCCTTCTAACGTGACTGTTGTCAGACTTCCAGATACAGTCAATGAGGTGTGCCCTGTTTTTCCTGGAGTGGAATCTGTGGAAG
>PVLC010025351.1:0-23892 GCA_004027655.1 Graphiurus murinus | reverse complement strand
CAGTACTGGGGATTGAACTCAGGGGCATTCTACCTCTGAGCTATACCCCCAGCCCTATTTTTTATTCTTTATTTTGAAACCGAGTCTCACTAAGTTGCGGAGTGCCTCACTAGGTAGCTGAGGCTGGGCGCGAACCCGGATCCTCTGGTCTCAGCCTCCCGAATGCTGGGATTACAAGCGTGCGCCACCACGCCCGGCTTGTTCCACCTTTTGACTATTGTGAATAATGCTGCTAGGAACATGGATACACAAATATCTACTTCAATACCTGCTTTCAATTCTTTGGAGTATTTAACCACAAGTTGAATTTTTGGATAATATAGCTATTCTATCTTTAAATTTTTGCGTTACTTCCATGACATTTTCCAAAGTAGTGATATCATTTTACATTCTACCGGCAGTACACAGAGGTTCAAATTTTTCCAACACTTGTTTTCAGTTTTAATTTTTTCAAATAATAGCCATCCTAATGTGCCAAGTGAATTATTTCTTGATCTAAGCTATCTAAGTGAATTATTTTTATCTATATCCTATATATACATGCTATCTCTTCTGTGTTTGCTGTAATTACTTTGTCATTCTCATCTACATTCACTGTAATAAATCTTTTAAAGTAATGAATTCAGTCATATATTGTTCTTTGTTATTAATTACTTATTTGATACATTTTGTTTTTATTTTGGTGATCAGTTTTCTTAGTTTTGCAGTGTGTATTTCAAACTCACTCTATAGTGTTTTTACCTTCATGTATAGAATCCAGACTTTAAAAAAAAATACTTTATATCTAAAAGCATTTCCAATAAGTATCATTCTGTTTCATAGGACAGATTTTCTTTGAGACTAGGTTCGTAATTTGCCTTTTGCATGCTATATTTCTTTTTCTTTTCTTTATTTCTATGTATGTCCTCATGGTTGACATTCCTCTTATCTTCTTGTTTATATTTAATATACACTGTAGCTCTAACCAGTTTTCCCATTACTCTGAGAGATTATGAGTGCATATTCAGTGCCATACTTCCTTCTTTATCTAAACCTACTTTGCTTCCTCTATCAGCTTAGTTTGAAGGATAAATTTAGATTTCTGTCCTCTTTTCTAAAGCCTGAAGGTATTGGGGAGGGAGGGGAACACTAGCTGGGGACTGGATGCAATCTTGGTCAAATGATATAAATTCTGTTTAAAGAGTCCATTGTATATCCTAAAAGAGCTCTCACTTCCTCAAATGCACAGACCAGCCCATAGCTTTTGGGTGTTTCTCCCATCAGCCACAGCTCAAGTAGCGTTTTTCTCTATCTTAGGGTTGGATCCCCAGGCACATAGGACCTTCTACCTGGTGAGCTGCTCCTTCTTTTTCTTTTCTTCCTTTCTTTTTTTAAAATTCTTATCTTTTCCCTAAGTATCCCACTCTTTCTCACAGGCTACCCTTCTTCAAACTGAGAATTATTTCTAAGAAATACAGATTTTGTTTCTTATTCTTTTTTTAGTATAATTTCTGGAAGAGTGGGTTAGAAAGTAAGTTACAAAGCAATCTTTTGTTGTCCTTTTTCGCTGATATTTGCTTAACATTTATGTCATGAGATTTTACCTTCTCCTTTTTGGCTGTTTTTGGTTGTCGATTCATTAACAATTTTTAATAGATTTTTGTTATCAAGATTTGTTCCATGTTCTTTACTGAAATTTTAGTATATCTTTAAAGTTTGGCCTTTTCTGTCTTTGAGGAGAAGCAAAGTTCATAGTTCCTTAGCATGGAAGGGATGTTTGTTAGAACTTGTGTCAGCTACGCTGACCTTATATTTTTACTTACTATGAATTTCAGGGAAACATATAACTTCTCCCTCAATAGTTTACAAAGGGGCCTCTCTCTTTCATTAAAATGCTTACCTCCCCATCTTGCTGTGCATTTTCAGAGGGTCTTTTCTCCTCACTGATAAGTAGACATCTATAGAGAGGGTTCATTGAAGAGAAATTGGGTCAGGAGGGAATTTGGCCTCAAGAGATGGAGCAGTTGGGGCAGTTTTTTAGCTGGTTGATGTGTGGGACAACTGCTCCCCAAATGCCGGGCAACAAAATAGGGACTACAGGAGGCAAAGCAGTGGGCTCCAGTTTGAGGGGGTGGGATTAACCTAGATTGTCTGCTGGCCTATCTTCTACCTTTCTACCTATCTGCCTTCTCGTCCTCTCACATCTGCCTTGCTGTTTTTGCCCTGTTGTTCCTCTGCTTTTTCAATTCTGCCTCTGTCCATGGCCAACTCTACCAGAAGTGTTAACATGGTAGTAGATAATGCAGAAATATATCTTTTTGAACATCATTGCATTATTTGAATTGTATGTTAGCATATACCCACTTTTATCAATTATTTTAACTGTTCGACAGGCCTGATCTTGGTCTCTTAAATTGTTTGTTATGATTGGATCTGGATGACTTATAAACAAAAAAATAAGGAAGTGTTTTAGACTCATTTCTGTTCAAACAGAAGAATTCCTTTACATACAACTAAAACATCACAAATGCCAAAGAGTATCAAAATTTTCACACATATCCAGAAATACATGTTACAATGTTTCCTTACATGTGAAAAAAATTAGATCATACTTGGGTGATTGGTTCAATAATGATGTTTTGCTATATCTACTGTGTCTAAATTATTGCCATCTTTTGGCATAATAAGTAACTAAATTTTGGACATTATGGGAAATGTCCAGAGTCTTCAAAATTCTGAGACAGACAAGCTTGAGAAAGTGAACAATCCCAGGTTCTACATAGCTTATTCTCCTGACCCTGGCTGGGGCTGGCCATCAGGGTGACCTTTCAGCATTTTCTTTTGTCACCTCAGTGACTGTGGATTGAGACTCTTCCTGGGTGACCACACAGGTAATATTGAATTTGTTTTCCCTTTGAATATTGATTTCTCCAGAAGATTTCCCTGACACTTTTACCTCTGCATGAGGGTTGAGGGACCCTGGGTTGGTGCTCAGAGCAAGGAAGAAGGACCTTGAGGCATTTAGCCACTCACCTGTCCTGCGCACTTATTCATAATTCTCGCAGGCAGATCTTGTGGCCTGCTCCAGTTTTGTTAGATTATCCAGTCATACACACAATTTTATATCTATTTCTTTCTCTTATAATAAATTTTTGTGTAATACAGGTACCATTAATATGATTATGACTCTGAGTTTATGATTCCAGAAAAAAATCCCTTCCTTTCTTGTTAACATTAGTGAGTAGTTCATCCCATCATAGGTAATATTTCTAATAAAATCTTTTTTATTTGAAGAAACAGAGCTAGGATAAGGTCAGGCCTGAAGTCTTGAGCCCTGTAAGCCAGGAGGTCAGGGACCTGGCAGGGTTTCACTTCATCACAGCTACAGACTGGGAACTCAACATTCTCTCTACCACCAGAGTTTGTGACTACCATGCATGCATGCAGTGGCTGCCAGTGCTCCATTTGACCATAACAGGCAAATCAGATGCTGTGTTCCAGGAGCCATCAAAGCTCATCAAGCTGTACCACAAGTTCAGAACATACTAATCACTGGCCTTGCTGAGCTTAAGCCCACTGGAAACAGATATCAAAGTTCAGTGCTCTGCTATTTCATGGGCTCACAATCAGCAGGACAGTAGTGGTGCCTGAGGGGAATTAAATCCCATCCAGTAGGCTGCAGTATCTGGATAGAACATCATAGTCTCTGACCTTTTGGAGTTTGGGCCTAGAAAGCATGGCAACCTGCAATCAGAGGAGACTCCTGTTTGTCTGCACTAAAAACTATATCTTGTTAAAGAGGCTCTGGGGGACAAACTCAAAAGTTTGATTATATGAGAGAAATTGGAAGAGGCAAATATATACCTCTAGCATAGACTTTATTATAAAGGGATAACTAATAGACACAGGACCCACACACAAAGAGGAAGAATATGCCAAGACAATAGAAATATGAAATAGAACTCTGAAAATATGAGAATGAAGAACAACAAAGAAATAATGAACTACCACAACTCAACAAGGGAGATCATCAATACTGATCTGCAGGCAATGCAAGAAGAATTATGAATTTTGATCTTCAATATGATGAAAGACCTCAAAGAAAGTATACAGAAAATGAGGGAGGAAATTGAGGCCCTAAGAAATAGTAAAAAAAAGAGGCTTTGAGTGAAATGTAGGCATCAATAAATGAATGAAAGACTGCAATAGAAATCACTTCTGGCAGGCTAGATCGCATAGAAAACAGAATATCACTCTTAGAAGACAGTTCATTCAAAACTGAAAACACAGTCAATAGTAGAGAGAAGACAATATAAAAACAAAAATGAACATCCAAAAAATATGGGACAATATGAAATGTCCTAACTTACGGATAAAAGGCATTGAAGAAGCACAAACCAAGGGTATTGGAAACCTCTACAGAGAAATAATTTCACAAACATAGAAGAAGACTTGTATATCCACATACAGGAGACATTCAGAGCACCATTAAGAAGGACTTCCCCATGCCACATAATAATCAAAATGATTAACAAACAAGGCCAAGGAAAGAATCTTAAAAGTGGTGAGAACAAAACAGTGGATGACATTTAGGGGCAAAACAATAAAAATCACTCTAGACTTCTCAACCCAAGTCATGAAAGCCAGGAGAGAATGGTATGATATACTCCAGATCCTGCAAGAAAACAACTTTCAACCAAGGCTGCTATATCCAGCAAAGATATAATTCAAAATTGATGGAGAAATATAATGTTCTAAGGCAAGCAGAAACTAAAAGAATTTATGAGTACTAAGCCAGCACTAGAGAAAATACTTAAAGAAATAAAACACAAAGAAAAACACAGAAGCAAATTCCAGAACCAGAGAAGGGGTGAACTCTACCAGATGGGCAATTAAGCAAAGAAGAAATAAAACTACATCAAACAGAAAATGAACTTAAAGTTACAGAAAACAAAAATCATATCTCAATAATAACATTGAACACCAAAGGTCTTAACTCCTCAATTAAAAGACATAGGTTGGCTTTGTGAATTAAAAAACATAACACAACTGTATGTTGCTTGCAATAACTGACCTTACAACCAAAGATATCCATATGCTAAAGGTGAAAGGATGGAAAAAGATATATCATGCAAATGGAGACTGAAAACAAGCAGGAATAGCAACACTCATATCCGACTCAGAAAACTGGGAATGGATCCACCATATGATCTGGTTATACCACTCCTTGGTATCTTTCCAAAGTGGCTGAAATCAGAGAACTATAGTAGTATATGCATACCCATGTTCACAGCAGCACAATTCATAATAGCCAAATTATGAGACCAACCTAGGTCTCATGAATGGATTACAAAATTATGGGATATCCATACAATGGAATTCTACTCAGCAATAAAGAAGAAAAAAAATTATGTCATTTGCAAGAAAATGGAAGGACCTGCAGAACATTATGTTAAGTGAGATTAGCCAGTCACAGAAAGGGGAGGTTCATATGTTTTCTCTAATATGTACAAGCTAAGCAGTAAGTGGGATACCAGAGGGACTCTAGATAATGGAGGAGAAACCTCAGTGAAGCCAGGTAGATGGTCTAAGGGAAGAGAATTACTACCATCAACTATGTGTACATATGTGAAAATATCAGTGTCAATCTCAGTACTCTGTATTGGGAAAGTGGGACATGGGGAGGCAGTGGGGGAGGAGGGGAACCAAGTGCTGTGTGCATGAATGTCATTGTCAACATGATTTACATTATGATGTGAGACTATAATGCACCAATAAAAGCATATTAAAAATAAAATACTATAGCAGATTAATGGAGCTCTGAATATATGCCAGGTATTGCACAAAACACTTTATAAATGCTATCTCATTTAATTCTACATTGACTCTTTTTGGTTGGTGCCACTGTTATTTCTATAGATGAGTCAATGGCTCTTTGTGTCGGGGCGGGGGAGGGAGCACAGAGGCATACACGTACAGTGGTGCCTTCAGGATCTTCCCTGGGATCATAGAGCTTCTACGTAGAAAAGCCAGGATTGGAACATGTGTGTCAGAGTCCAGTGCCAGTGTTGGGTTCTGTAAGTGCCACTATTTCTTACACTAGCTATTTATTTGGTGAAATATTTTCCAGACTTCCACTCACAAAATCTCCATTCCTTTAAGGAGCTTTGCTGTTGACTATAAACCTGTTTTCTAACGCTACAAGGTACCTACTATTATTGCACTTTTGAGTTGGAGAAACAGAAGCACAGCTCTTAAATAGCTGATTACAAAGTCCTTCTTCCCTCCTCTATCCACTTTAGAAGGACAGCCAAGCAAGATAAGGCTATCCCACCAGCTCCTGGTCATCTGTTCTGCAGTTTAACTGAGGAAGAGGATCAACCAGTGATTCAGTGGTGTGACTTTCTAGGGATGCCTGATTTTGACCCTGTGCTCTAGCCCAGCCTTATTAAGATCATTAGGACTGACAGCCTCATGGCTGGAGATGTGGCCAGCCTGTGAGTGGCCTGATTGATGATAATTGTTATGGTCTTAACACTGGATGTTATTGTTTTAGCACTTTATCTTTTTCCCTTTATATGGCTAGTGGTGGAGATTTCCATCATTGTCTTTTTTATTTCTTTCTTTCTTTTTTTTTTTTTTTGGTACTGGGGATTGAACCCAGCAGCATTCTACTTCTGAGCTACATCTCCAGCCCTATTTTATTTTGAAACAGTGTCTAAGTTGCAAAGGGTCTCACAAAGTTGCTGAGGCTGGTGGTAAACTTGAGATCCTCCTGTCTCAGCCTCCCAATTATTGGTATTACAGGTGTGTGCCACCATGCCCAGCCTCATGATTGTTTTTTGATTAACCTGAAATAAAGAAGATGCTAATAAGCACCAAACATGTTTGGAAGAATTTCAACCCCAATTAAGTGTGCACCATTCCATGACTTGATTTGTGGGAGATGCAAAGTAAGGAATTCAGAATAAGTCACATCTACATCTAACATGAAACTAGAGACTAAATTTAGGTGCTCAACATGAAACGTGTAGTTTCCCAACCTGTAGTAGTTTCAGGCTGCTTGTGCTGACTGGCTCTCCAGATGTTCATTGTTACTTGAAAAGCCTTTTTCCTATTGAACAGTGAAAGAAGAAATTGCCATTTGAATTCCTGTTGTAAGGAAGTCTGCTGTCTATTCCTTTTTAAAATTTTCATTATATGTGCATATCAGTTGTACAAATGAATGTATTTCATTGTGACATTTTTCTGTATTCATATAATGGGTTTGATGTTATCTATCCTCTTTTACAGCCCTTTCTTACTGTCAACTTCGTCCTCTAGTCCCTTCCCTTTCCCTAAAAGTTTTCTTTCTACCTTAATTTTCTTTCTACCTTAATTTTCTCTCTTTTGATTCCACATATGAGAGAAAACATGCAATATTTGTCTTTCTGAGTTTGGTTTATTCCACTTGATAATCTCCAGTTCTATTCATTTTCCTGAAAATGATAGGATTTCTTTCTTCTTTATGGCTGAATAAAGACTCGTGTGTGTATGTGTGTGTGTGTGTGTGTGTGTGTGTGTGTGTGTGTGTGTGTGTGTGTTTCCTTTATCCATTCATCCAGACTAATTCCATATCAGGGGTCTCTTCTGCATGCTAACTTTTATTCCTTCAGGGATATACCCAGGAGTGGTATAGCTAGGTCACATGGTAGTTCTGTTTATATTTTTGAGGAACTTCCTTACTGTTCTATAGTGGGTATGCTAATTTACATTTTTACTAACAGTATATAAGGTTTTCATTTTCCCATATCCTTGCCAGAATTTGTTACTTTCTGTTTCTTTGATTGTAGCCAATCTGACAGGAATAAGATGGAATCTCAACATTGTTTTGATTTGATTTTTCCTGATTTCTAAAGATGTTGAGCATTTTTTCATATATTTATTGGCCATTTGTATTTCTGTTGAAAAGTGTCTGTTCAGATCATTTGCCCATTCATTAACTGTATTACTTTTTGCAGTTCTTTTGGTATTCTGGTTATTAATCCTCTGTCAGATGACTAACTGGCAAAGATTTTTTGCCATTTTGTGGACTGTCTCTTTAATTGTTGTTTTGTTTGCTGTGAAGAAGCCTTTTAATTTGATGTAATCCCATTTGTCAATTCTTGCTTTCAATTCTTAAGCATATATGGAGTCCTATTGGGGAAAGAATTATCTGTGCCAATATCTTGAAGTGTTTTCCCTATGTTTTCTCCTAATACTTTCAAAGTTTCAGGTCTTCTACTAAGGTTTTTGATCCATTTTGATTTTGTGCTGTCAATGCTTGATAAAAACATGCTTCCTTCACTCAAAACAAGACCCTATTGCAGTACACCCTCCTTTCTACCTGATCCTCTAGAAATATAACTAGTTACCCACAAGTTAGAGAGGTAGGCATCCTGTTTATCTATCAAGTTGTTTCTTTACATTCTCTTTCCTTCACCCTAAGCTTTTTAATGTAAAATTCACAAAAAGGAAATAGCAAAGTCACTGGTTACTGAGGACTTTTTTTGTCCTCCACACAATTCCATTGAACAACCTAGCAGTTTGGGAGTGGTCCCAGCACTGTCAGTATTCTTCTAGACCTCTATTGAACATCTATTACTTGATACTGCCTTACACTAATTTAATTTTTGCTTACTATCAATTTTTATTTATTTTTATATTGATTGAAATTCTGCTATAGAACATTAGTTTTTTGGTAGTCTCTGCTTCACAAGAGACTACCTTTTTCTTATTTGTTGTTTTATCATTTTAGCCTCTTTTCAATATAATTTTTATGCCCCTGTGTCTTCTTACTGAGGAAGAGATGTGGTTTTCTAAAATTTCTTTCTGGTGATTAGTGTTAGGGTTCTTTTCTTTGCTTTGGCATGTTTATAGATATGATTATGTCTTTCCCCTCTCTTATTTTGGAAGAAAGGGAGATACAATGAGAAACTAAACAGTGTACTAACATGCACAGCTTCTCGATCCATTCTCAAATTCTAGGCTGGGGAATCTCAAATGCACCTGTTAGACTGACAAATATCACTTCCTCTGCTTGACAATTTGGCCTGATGGAAATGGAAACCATAGAAGGTCATAATTCCTAGTATGTGCTGCTCCCTGTGAAGCAACCTTGCCTATTATAATTTATTTTGGGGAATTGTGTCTTCTCCTCAATTTATGGGAATTTCTATTTTTGACCAGATAGTGAAAAAAGAGATATGGGCAGGAAGAAAAGCAGACAAAGGATAGCACCAGTCCCCAAAGTGCATCACCCACAGGCAGATGGTGGCAGGGTCTCTTACCTGCCTCCTGTCCATTTTGGGGGTGGCTGCGGAGCCTGCTCTATTTCCAGTGGTTATAACACAAAGGATCACAAATTGTGTCCCATTTTAGCAATCTTGCAGTTAATGGAAATTAATCCTCTATTCTGAAAGTAAGTTATTTAGTTCATTTTGGTGGTGGTATAAGTTTTCATTTTTCTGTGTTTCTTTTAGGTATTTTGTTAGATTACTGGAAGAGGTTGAATAGGGACTCTAAGCCAGATGCCATTTTTAAGTCCAACTTTATCCCAGTCTTCATTTCTGAAAAGTAGAAAGCCCTTTATTTCAAAATATGGTTATGCTGATATCCTTGTAGATAACGCATCATGTACATGACAGGAAAGAAAGGCCTATTCAGCTGGGACTAGTTCTCTAAGGCAGAGAGACGTCTAATGAGGAATAGGTTTCATGTAACAAAGTTCCTCATTGTCTGGAGAGGCTGCATTGACAGAAAGACTACATTGATGAAACCAACTGATCTTTTAACCCATTCCCCTTATGCAGAGAGATCCTGTAAATTATAATGATCTAATAGCAGAGCTTGGAAACACCTGAATGAAAAACCCTCACAACCCTGAGTGCAGATTGTGTTTTCCCTGTTCAGGGGTCAGTTACTGCGGGATGCTGACCAATTCCCCGTCCCTCTTGAGGACTGGTGCCGCAGCTCATTTCAAGCCCGTGCATTCAGCCCACTATGACTTCATTACCAGGGGACACTTCCCACATGTGGGATGGGAGGAGGAGTGCCTTCCTCCAGTCACAGGGTTGTTGACAGAGCTGAGTCTTTGCTGCAAGGGAACAGCGTGTGGACAAATGTTTGGCACTGGAACAGGGCTGGGGCTCCAACATTTGAGCTGCTGAAGCCCGGCAAAATCTTGCAGCCAAAACCGCAGAGTCCTCGCAGCTTGCTTTACAAAACCTGAATTTAACAAAGTGTCAGTCTAGACCCAGCTTGATGGACTGTTCTGCACACTGGAGATTTCATGTCAGGGCCTCAGGACGAGTTTGGTTGGGTGGAATAAAAAAGGTGTTTATGTGTCTGAGCTTCCTGTCCTTCTTCTCTCTCACCAGAACTCAAGGTTCTGGTTCTCCATAGTTTTAGTGGAACAGTACAGCTGAGAGGCAGGGTAAAAAAGAAATTGAAATATCTTTAAAAGTCTATTTTGCTGCCAGGCATGATGGTGCATGCCTGCAGTCTCAGTACTTGAGAGGCTGAGACAGGAGGATCACAGGTTTGAGGCCAGCCTCAGCAACTTAGCAAGACTGTTTCAAAATAAAAAATATATAATGGGTCTGGGGTATTAGCTCAGAGGTAGACTACCCCTGGGTTCAATCTTCAGAACTAAAAAAAAAAGAAAAAAAACCCCAAGAGTCTATTTTGCTGATGCCACAGCTGATTTTTAAATCCTTAAAGTAATTAGGTGTTGCAGTTGTACTGGTGAGAAGTTGGTGGTAGTCTATCTGCTCACTCTTACTCCATCATCTCCCTAACTCACAGCTGAGAATTGCAGAGGGGAGAATGCTAATTAGGCTTCCTCTGGTTTGGCACTGTGATTGTGTGGCTAATAATCAAAAAGGTACTCACAAAAATCATTTATAGGAGAAATAAAAAGTGGATGCTTGTTTGTGTATGTGTGTATAGATTCTAAAAGTACATCACACTTTCAGCTAATCAGTTTAATTGTCAA
Source organism: Graphiurus murinus (assembly GCA_004027655.1). NCBI lineage: Eukaryota > Metazoa > Chordata > Mammalia > Rodentia > Gliridae > Graphiurus > Graphiurus murinus. The sequence goes on along the minus strand of PVLC010025351.1, from coordinate 12,899 downwards.
CCTTGTGAGCTATCTGCGTGCTGTACCATTTATTGTATTTTTCTGTCTTATATCCTCCACACTGAGAATGATGAAAAGAATGGAAAAGCTGCAATCTAATCAAATTCTTAAGTTGATTTCTGGTGACCACTATCATACCAAGAGTTAAGTCTTTAACTGGCGTTGAGCTTCCCACCATCTCCCTGGAGGCTAAGCCATATGCTGACAGCATGGAAACAAAAATCCTGTCCCTGAATTTGAGGCAACCAGGTTACCTCATGTTGGTTCTGAAATTTTCCCTGATGTCATCTGAGTTTCTCTGGTAAGACTCAGACTCTTCCTTGGTCTCAAATCTTGAGGCCATGCTTGATAAACTATCAGGATTTTCTGTAGTAACAACCAACCTCAAAATCTTAACTACTTACCAAGATAAACACTTATTTCTCACTTGCAGTTGGGTAAATCAGATGCAGCTCTACTAGCTTGACTGGGCTAAGCTGGGATTGCCTCTGGACTATGGGGTGGGTTCATATCTGCTATATATATCTTCTCATCCTACCAAGCAGACTGACAGGTCAGCCATAGTCTATAGCATGTTGCTCTTATGGAGGAGGGCAGAAGGTCTGCAGGAAGGAGAGAGAAGCCTCACTCAAAATGGGCACAGTAACACTTGCAGCCCTAGTCCTTTTATCAAAGCAATTAACTGACAGGGCAAAGTCCAAAGTCCATGGGGTAGAGATGCATACTCTACCTACTAGAAGGTGTGTGCAAGTCACCTGAAACTGGGCAAAGATGCATTTTCCTGTTATAGGGACAGATCAAAGACTTGAAAATAATAGTCCTGCCCTACTACACCAACCATATAATGAACTGAAAAAAAAAAGATTTACCATAATTTATACCTGTTTTTAGTTCTCAGATTATTCAATAGGTAATATAAGAGGAGGCACCTATTTCAGTCATAGCCTCATTTAATTTAATTTTCCTAGAGAGCTAGAAAAGAGTTCTTCCACTAACCCTTCACACTTAATGTCTCCATCTGATTATGTATACATACTAGAGGACATATTCATTCTATTAAAGAATATTTAGTGTTTCTTCTCTTCAATACAATATGTAGTGGAAATAGTTTGGGATCTGTTTTCATACAAACATGAGTTTTAATTCAACTCAGGAATTACATAGTTAAGAGTAATCTTGGACCATTCACTGAAACTCTTGTCTCTATTTTTTCTTAAATAGCATGAGAGTCTCAAAACCTTCTTTACTGAATTGCTCTGCAGATTAAATGAGATGACCTATATAAATTATTTACTATGACTCTCACAAACTTAATTTTCTCTTCTCTTAAATCTCCATCATTTAAATTAAACTTTATATCCAAATGCCTTCCTAAGCCATCTTTAATGCCCTCCTGAATTCACTGAGTACCTTCTCTGAGCTTCTGCAGTTTTCTAGAGAAAGGACCTATTAACTGCTCCTGGGTTCATGAATGGACTTCAGGAAGTTCATGGGCTGCCCGACTCCTCTTTGGAATTAATGTAAAATGTGTATATGATCTATATACATCTTTCTGGAGACAGACTACATAGCCTTTATCTGAACTTCAAAGTGCTGCAGGACCCAGAAAAGGTCCTAAACTATTAATCATGGAGGAACTGGATAGCTTGACCCTTGTCCTATACCACCCTGTCTGTTGGGTATTGCTTCATGCTATGAACTTCCTTCTTCATCTTAATTGTAACTTTCTTGAGGGGAACAGACACATCTTCCATAGCTTATGTATCTTCTACAACTTGTAGCACAGGCTGGAAACTTGGTGATATTTCAATAAATATTGCTAATTACTCAGGTAAGTATTTAAAAAGTACTTCACTAAGGGTGAATCCAAAAGGTCAAATATTTGACAACAATGATGAAAGCATGTAGAGAAAAATATCAGTATAAACAAAAACAAGCAAAAATTCTGGTAGTAGCAGAGCCACTCTTTCTGTGGCCTCATTCTGTCCTGGCTAAATGGTGCCATCAGTCCTTTGCACCCTACCCTACAGTATGCTATGAGAGATATTGCATTAGCTGTGGTATAATAATGTTTTCTTACTAATTTAAATCCATATCCATATTGCATTTCCTAAAATAAATGTGGAATATTTTAGTGTCTATGAGGATGCCACAGGTTGAAGTGGGGAGAGCAAAGCCATTGGAGAAAAGTTGGCATATAGCACAGTCCTGTTAGAGAACTCTTAGCTCTCTTTGCAAGAGGAGCATCTCCTATCTATAGATTGATGTTTGTGTACAAATATAATATGAAAATTAGAATAAAAGAAGAAATAATGATAAATGAACTTTGTGCTTTTTCTTCCTTTTCTTGGAAGCAAAACAAATATAGGGTTGTTATCATTAACTGAAATTATTCACCCTACCTAAAGATATCTTTTAGAAAACGAATTTTGAAACATGTAAGGACCTTCACATTACTGTAAATACTGTAGGCTTAGAAAGAAAGAATGGTCAGGAAACTGTTCATGCAAGATGTAAGCATACTTCAAAAGTCAAGGAGCTCTTTTTGGTCCTTCTTATCAGCTACAACTTTCAAGACTCAAGTCTTCAGTTCCCCAAGGATTTTAGGGGACATCATCATCAAGTATAGTGTGGCATCAGGATTCATAAAACACATTCTCTACATAAAAATCCACATGCATGCATATTCTCAAGTCAGTCTTCCAACACTTTCGGAGGGCCAGATTCCTTATGCCTAGCAACAATTGTATTTTTTGTGTGTTTTATCCTCCTTCTCAGCTTCCTTGCTAGGCTTTAGGGAATTAGCAGGATTTACCACCAATTGGATTGCGGAGTTCTTGGCCCAGAGCAAGGCTTGCTATCATCAGGTATGTAAAATCTTGCCCAGTGTAGTCAGAAGTTAAAATCAAACCTTCATAAACCTGTAGGACTTATGACCCTGAAAGCCCTGGGGGATTTTCCTGGACCAGACCTCAGTGGAACTTTGCCCAAAACCCCAAATGGGAAATATATATGAACTGATTCTGTGCAGTGTGAAGGCTGAGGCAGCAGCAGAACCCTTTTATAGACTGATACAATGATAGATTAGCACACATTTAATCCCAGGCTGGGGGTTTAGAGGAGTCAGTCTTCCCCAGACCCTCCTCCCTCTTTGTTACTCTTAATAGTCTAGAGTGCTGAGTTTAATGGTAATGGACATTTTTCGTTTCTGACACAATTGTTCTATATTTAAGCCAATTACAAAGTCATTCCATAAAGAAAGGAAGTGCCAATAGGATACTTGTGTGCCTGAAATTTGCTGTAGGATTTTAGGGTTGGAGAAATAAAAGGAGATTATGGGTAGTTTCATAGTTATTTAGTGACAAAAAATAAACAACTTATCACATTTTAAAGTATCTAGGTATCACTGACTTCAAGAAAGCCTTCTCACATACAATAGAACAAATGGACTACAGGCTATTATTTACATTACAAAAATACCCTATTGGGGAGGGGTAGGGTTTCCATAAGTTATATATCTTCTGGTTACATTTAATATCTATCAGATTTGCAAATAGCCACTGGGTTGACTCCTCAGGAACCAACTTAGTGTAAAAAGAAAATTATCTAATAATTTTTTTTTTGCAAAATTATGAGAGCAGCAAGATGCCATGATGAAACCTAGTTAAGATATAAACACAATATTCTTTGTCAGTTTATGAGAGAGATAGGAATTATAGGCTGTATTGAGAAAAGCTAGAGAAGCAGACACATGTGGCTGAATGACTTGTAAGGATCTCTAAATATCATCATTTGTACCCAAAGTCTTCTATATCCTATTCCCATGCTACACCCTATTTTTCAAAAATGAAAAGTATAATTACACATAATATATGTGGATCTGTCAGAAGACAGAAGCAGTGAACTTTTCTCCCAAAGGCACTGGGAAATTGCCCAGGGATCTCTTTAGTAGAGGAAGGTAGGTTGTACAAAGTCCTGCAATCTCCCTGATTTTTTTTTCTTCTGAGAGTTTTCTTCCCATCTCTGAGAAATGCTCTGGAAGTCATTATGAGGAATAGAGGAAACCCTAGGATTTGGAGTCGTGCTGCCATTAGAGTGTCAGTGAGAGCTCAGAGAGCAGACCTAGATTTCAGCTCCTCCATGGGCTACTTTGCTCTTATAGATTTAGATATAATTGTTATCAATCCCATGAAATACACAGTGATGTATCTGGTGTCTTTTTAACATATCTAGAGGTTCTTGGTGGTGGTGGTTGTGAAAAGATGTATGTATATGTGTGTGGTGGGCTTTCTTTTAGTTCTCGGACTCTCAGTTCTCATAATAAATTCTCAGGGGCATCATGACTTTTCCCTCCTATTCCTTTCTTAACATCATATCATTACACTGGGCACAATTCTAATCCCTTTTTATCCAAAGTACACTGACTGTATATAGCAGCTGCACCAATGGTTGGGACTACAATTGAACAATATAAAAAACTACAATGGAAAGTTGACATCCCTCTTCTTGAAGTGTTGTGCTAATTCCAGAAATCAGGAATTTTTGTTCCCGTATTTTTCTGTGTCTCCAACTCATTCATCTTTCTTCCTTCTCCTATCCAGCTCATTCATTCCTCATTCCCCTCACCTCAAATTCCTATTTGTTTTATATAGAGATCAATTTACCTAATTTTATGTTTTAATTCAAACTCACCTTAGTTTGTTCCTATATTCCCATTCCCAGATAAACCCACTAAGCCTAAACAAAGATGGTTCTTTTTGCAACAAAATTTTATTGATCCACGCCAGTCTCATAGGTAGAATTGTAGAGACCCTGCTATTTCTTCTCTGCCAATTCCATCCCTTCTGGGGATAAAGGGTGGAATCGGGCAGAATACATAGGCCCCTCCCTGTTCCATCTACCTTGCCACTTCCAAAGCTCCTTCTAAAGATTACTGCTGTTCTCATCCAAATTTGAAATCTATATCTCTCTGCAGTAGACCAGCCCCAATTATGATATTTCTATTAGAGCACCTTCAGGTGGTTTTAAGTCCACCCTCAACACTTCTATTAGAGCCCACGGTAGGCTTTAAAAGACTGTTAGTAGGTCCATTTATTCCTAAATATTTCACGATTAAGGGTCTAAAAACTAGGCATAGAGTTTTCTTTTGTGCTGATATGTATTCTATTGGGCACTTTAAAAATAAACCAGTTTTGCCTATATTGAAATGCTATTGCAGTTGAGTTCTCCTATGTACTCCTGGCTTCTTTCTCATTTAATAGTAGGCTAATAGGCTTTTGCTATTAAGGATAAGTATTCAATTTCAACCATCACTTTTCTTTGTCTTTTGCTGATTACCATCCTTTGCTTAGACTCTGAGATTTTCATCATGCACGATTTGCTCTTTGTCCTCCAAAATTGTTCTTCCTGATGAACAACTCATCCCACCAGTGTGTGGGACATCTGTCATCTGCTTGGCACTTTTATTTGTTTTTACTTTTGAATTTTTTCCATTGCCATCATAATCTTTTAAAATAACACTTTCAAACTTCTCAATGCCTTTGTACTCATCCAAAAATTAAGTAGCAGCCTGGTATGGTGGCACACTCTTGTAATCTCAGTACTTGGGAGGCTGAGACAGGAGAATTGCAGGTTCCAGGCCAGCAGGCATGGTAACTTAGTGAGATCCTGTTTCAAAATAAAAACTAAAAAGGGCTAGGGTTGTAGATCAGAGGTTGAATGCCCCTAAGTACAATCCTCAGTACCAATAGATAAATAAAAAAGCATTTAGCAGAAAAAATAGAAATGGAAGCACCATGGTGTAGACTAACAAAGCAGAGCCTAACACATCCCAATGACAGCAGCTGTGCAGAGCTCACAATATTTTTCTTTAGGATATCACTTTGTTTATGATTTTGAAACTATGCATGCTGAAATTTTATAAATAGATGATGCTTATATATCTCTTTTACTATTGAGGAGTTCTTGCTCACCAGAGACTGGGTCAGTGTGCGATGTTGGTCTGTGATACATAATTAGCATTCCTAAACAGACCAAATAATGTTATGTTCCCATATGAAAGTATTACTCACTACCAGTCTCACTAGCATATGCAGGGAGGGAGGATGTGGAGTACACGGGGAAACACATCAAGAAATGTTGTGTGAATATATGAATGTATTATTTTTAATCTCACTGTGGTATATAATTACAATGTACCAATAAAAATTAAGAAAAATCATAAAGAAAAAAGTTAGCATTCCTAATTGAATATTTATTATGAGATGAACTCACTAATCCTGTGCTTAAGTGCAGTGTCTTCCCAAGGGGTCTCCTCAAGTGTTGGTAATAATTTACCCTGCCTTTCTTTGGTCACTGAATCTCTGATTCAGTGGGGAATGGAGAGAGAAGATGGAGCAGGTATTTTAATATTTCTGCTGAAGTTTCCTTTTTCTCTCTTACAGGAGGTTTAGATGCTTTCACACACACAACTTTTCTGGTGGCCATACTACTTATCCCAGGGTTCCCAAGAAAGATTTCCAGATTAAATTCCTCATAACAATCTTTGCTAGAGTGATAAGAATTAATGTCAGAACTTGCAGTTTTTCCTCCATTTCTTTTTAGACTAGACAGTCTCCAGTGGTGAAATGCACTGGAAGATTCACTGAAACCTCTGCTCTTCCACTGTCTTCCCATCCCTGGGAAATCACCGAGAAACTGGGAGTGTAGGAGACAGATGTGGTCTCAGATGAAACCTTGGCTTGTGCTGCTTGATATACTCACAGACCTTAAAAGAATTCTGTTTTACTAATTTTATAGGATTTTACCCTATAACTTAACCCCAAAGATGCCAAGTCTTTACAATAAATGGTTACCCTGGAAACTCAGGGAAACCTAGGATAAACCCAGAGTATGAAATCATTGTTAGAATGTCCCTGGCCTGCTCTTTCTAATTCTCAGTTAACTCTTTTTGGACAGGCTCTCTGTTGCTGAGAAGGCCTGAAGCTACACAGTCTTCATAAGAAGGCAAGACAAGCTAATGGAGATAGGACCCAACTCCCAAACTTCAGTTTGGAAGGTTTCACATGCACATTTGTGAGACCCATTTTCTTTCTCCTTTCTTTTTATTGGCATATATTAATTATACAGAATGGTGAGTTTCATTGTGGCATAGTGGAATACACATAAAAATGTCTTTTGGCCAATTTCACTCCCCAGAACATCCCTCCTCCCTCCTCCTTATTCTCTTCTTCTACCCTAATGGTCTCCCTGCACTTTTATGGCAGCCCCTTTCCCCTACTAATTTTCCCTTTAGTTTCCACATATGGAGAAAAAATACAATATTTTTTCTCTGAGTCTGACTTATTGGGCTCAAAATTATAGTCTGTGAGATCCATTCTTGTTTGAGGAATTATTGCACAGCATCAGCCCACATTAAAACAACAACAATGGCAAACAAGCAAGAAAGAAGAATAAGACAGCTATTTATTGCTATCATTGTGATTAGTATTTGTAGAACATATTTTCCATCCTTCTATTTTTAATTTGTATCTTTACATTAAAGTTTATCATAGTTGACCTTACTTTTTTATTTATTCTGAAAACTTCTGCCTTCTTGTAGTTTACATCATTCACAATTAAGGTGATTATTGATCTGACTGGATTTAAGTCAAGCATCTTGCTATTTGTTTTTATTGATAAATAAAACATTTGTTCTTTCTTCCTTGTTTTTCCTCTTTTTTGCCTTCTCTTGGATTAATTGAGAATTTTTCATGATTTTATTTTATGGCAACTATTGGCTTAAAGCTTATTAGCTAGACCTTGTTTATTTCATTTTGGTATTTCTTTTATACTTTTAACTTTTTATCTTAAAATGATATTATGTCACTTTAAGTATAATGAAAAAACCTTACAATAATATATTTTCATTTCTATTGTCTGTACTTTGGCTATTGTGGGTTATACATGTCATAAAACCTATAATACTTTGTTCTTATTTTTACTTTAAACATATGTATGCTATAAATCACACATTTTATTGGTCCTAGATTTGCTTTATCTCTTCAGCAAAATAAAAATAGAAAAATTTAAAATATTTATCCAGATATCTCCTGTTGCTGGAGTGCTTCATTCCTTAGTGAAGATCCAAGTTAGTAGCTGCTCTCATTTTCCTTGCTCTTGAGAACTCTTTTTAACAAATCATGCAATGCAGAGTGTCTGGAAGTGAATTCTATTTTTTTTATTTTTTGTGTTTATCTAAAATAGTATTTTCTTTAATTTTGAAAGATATTTTTTGCAGGATTTAGAATTATAGATTGATAAGTTTTTTTTTTTCTTTTCAACCCTCAGCATTTTAAAGATGCTGTTCCATTGTCTTTTGGTTCAAATAGTTACTCTCAAGAAACCTATTTTATTCTTACCCTAGTTCTACTCAGGGAATCCTTCTTTTCTGCTTGCACTTAAGTTGTTTTTTTAATGTCTGCTTCTTAAGAAAATTGATAACTATGTGTCTTGAACAGGTTTTTGGTTTGTTTTGGGTATATGTATTCACTGAAGCTTTGTGTTGTCATAAAATTCAGAAACAAATGTAGCCATTATATCTTCTAAAATTTTTATTCATTCACTCATTTTTCTTCAGAGACCCAAAATATGCTGTTGTCTCACAGATCATTGAGATATATTAATTCTTTTTTTTTTTTTAAGGTACTGGGGATTGAACCCAGGGGCATTCTACCTCTAAGGTACAACCCCAGCCCTATTTTTCTTTTTAATTATTATTTGGAAACAGGGTCTCACTCAATTGCATAAGGCCTCACTAAGTTGATGAGAGTGACCAGGAACCTGTGATCCTCATGTCTCAGTCTCCCAAGTACTGGGATTACAAATGTGCACCACTACAACCAGCTACAATAATTCTCCAAACTTTTTTCCTCACTCCTGGCTTCATTTGGATAATTTGTATTACTCCATCTTCAATTTTACTAATTTTTCTTTTGGAGTAATAATACTTTCATTTTAGATATTGTGTCATTTTTAATAGATGCTCCTTTTAGTTTATTTTTATGTCTTCCATTTATATTCTCACTATGTTATGTGTTTTGTTAAATATTTGAATGTAAAGTAGTTAATGCTTTGATTGCAATTCCATCATTTCTATTATTTGTTGGTCTTTCTATTGAAAAAAAAAATTATCTTGGTTATGGGTCACAATTCCCTGCTCCTTGGTATTTCTTATAAGTTTTTGTTATATGCTAACCATTGTGAATATCATTTCATCAACTCTCTGGACTTTATTATCATATTTTAAAGAATGTTAGCCTCTCTTCTCATGTTCAGTTCAGTTGTAGTTCCATTTTGTTTCTGTTGACATTAAAAATGTGTTAGAGTGACTCTAGACTATCCTATACTTTAGAGACATTTTAACCCCTTTCTAAAATGTGCCATTTCTGAGTTTTCTACTAAATTTCAGAAGTGATTAAGACTCTATCTTCTCTGACTAGGTACAGAACACCTCCCAGCCATAGGGGAGCTCTGTGAACCATTAATTCCATAGCTCCTGAGCTGCTACTTGCCAAGCCTCCTAAATTTTCACTCTACACATGCAGATATGACTCAGGGGACCTCCGTGCAGGCTTCTGAAGCTATTCCTATATAGGTCTCTACTCCCAGAACTTTTCCCTGCAACTTCCAAGCACTTTAGACTTCCTGAGGTTTGATCTCTGTCTAATAAGTCTGCATGGGATGCTCATCCCCCTCCATGGTCTGCAGTATACCTTCAAGCAGAAAGCAAGCATGCTTGTTAGAATCATCTTTCTTGTTTCCTTTCTCTCAGAGATCAGAATCCTGCTGTGCACTTTGGCCAATGGATGAAAACAGCTATTTCATTCCTCCTCCCTTGTTTTATAGTTATCTACTTAGGACAGGAAAAATCAAATCTTTGCTTTTTCCTCAGGCTCAAAGTAGACTTTGCAGCTGTGATTAAGTTCGGGCTCTTAATGCAGAGAGATTATCTAAGTGGACACAATGTAATCACAGGTTTGCAAGTGAAAAAAAGAGGAGAGCCAGAGTCAGAGAGAGGGATGTGATAATAGAAGCAGAGATTGGAGTGGTGTAGTCATAAGAAAAGGAATTTTTACCTCTCTAAGAAGCTAGAAAAGGCAAGGAAAAGATTCTCCTTGGAGCCTGCAAAGGAACACAGCTTTGACAACATCAAGACTCTGACTTGTAAGACACATTTCAGACTTCTGACTTCCAGAACTGTAAGTAAATCGATTTGTGTTGCTTTAAGTCACTGTCACTGTTTGTGGGATCTTTGTTATAGCATCCATAGAAAAGGAATATAGTTTTAAAAAAGACATAGTCACTGTCTTCAAGGGCACTCTTATGAATGTTTAAACATTCTCAGTGTGACTATGTTAACCATTCTATATTCAGAGCTCTCTGTGCATCATTAGTATTTATTAATATTCCCTGATTGTCAGGCATTGGTGCCTCACCAGTCACAACTTTTTAAAAAATATAACTTAATGTCACCTGATAATAAACTTCTGGGTTAGTATAAAGTGAATCATCTCAGTGCTAATAACTTCAGCCTTTCCCTAAACAAATCATATGTGTAAAAGTTATGAGATTGAAGCACATATTATACTCATTTGTTTTGCATTAAAACATGCCCATATTTACCAAAATTATTCTTCCACAAATATCTCCAGAGATTACATAACAAACCATCAGTGATGCACATCAGTATTTGGGGACACCCAGCCTTACTGTGCTCAGCATTTAGCAGGATTTTCATATTATGGAGGTATATGCTGGGGGCTGCAGCTTGCTTCAGTAAGGTGCAGATGAACTAGCATGATTACTAACTAACATAACAGCAGTGATGCAGAGATGTCAGGAACGTGGTTCCTTGCTTATGTATGATGCTATTAGACATCAGCATTTAATTACCTCAACTAAGAGCGTATAGATATATGTAATTTGGAATAGAAACACAGATTTGAACTATTTTAAACAATCCCTCCCATAAGCAGCCTATCTCAGTCACTCCATGTTAATATTTTTCTTGAATGAAGAACACTGAAAAGAAAAACAAAACAAAACAGCTGGGTGTGGTGGCACATGCTTGTAATCCCAGCATTTGGGAGGCAGAGACCGGAGGATCCAGGTTCACAGCCAGCCTCAGCTACCTAGTGAGACACTCCACAACTTAGTGAGACCCGGTTTCAAAATAAAGAATAAAAAATAGGGCTGGGGGTGTAGCTCGGAGGTAGAATGCCCCTGGGTTCAATCCCCAGTACCACAAAAAAACAAACAAACGAACAAAAAAACACTTAAAAATGATTTTATATCCGCATTCAAACTCCTGGAATTTGGTGTTGATTTAGATAAACTTTCCAAATTCTGGCATATCCTAAATAAAACAGTGTGCTGGAGATTGGCAAAGAAACAGCTCAATTGAACATGTGCTCTACATCCTCTCCAAATTTTTACATATAAGACTGAGTTGGAACAGCATATAGGAGGCTATATATTGCAGCTTCAGAAATTACACAGTTGATCAGATCGGGCCTAACTAAATTTGGCATAGTTTAAAGGGCTGTAATTTTCTAATTCCCCTTTATCTTGCCCACCATACAGGGTAAGACGTTCTTAGTCAATCTCTGAACTACATGTGCCAAATTTACTTCCCCACCTCATGGACCTCTTCTTTTTCATACCTAATGTACACCATAGCAACCGTAGTGAGGAAGACATCACTATGTCCCCATTTTTGTCTCTCTTGATCTATTTTAGCAGAAAAAAGACAGCCATAAAACCTAGATTACATGTCTAGTTTGGTCACATACTCACTTCATGAACTTAAACAACGCTCTATACTTTTGTAAGCCTTTCCTCTATCTACAAACTAGCAATTAAAACACTTTATGTTGTTTGTAGTTAAATAAAGTTATACCATGCACAAAGGAAAAAATTCATGTGAAAACTATTTGTAGACTGTAAAGTGCTGTTCTAGCCCATTGCTGTTTTTATTTGAGACACTGTTCTTATTTGAGACATTGTTCTCTGGAATCTCTTTATACAATTTGTGTGTGTGTGTGTGTGTGTGTGTGTGTGTGTGTGTCTGTGTATGTGTGTGGTACTGGGGATTGTACCCACAAGCATTTTACCTCTGAGTTACACCTCAAACTCTATTTTATTTTATTTTTTATTTTGAAACAGGATCTCTCTAAGTTGCAGAGGGCACTAAGTTGCTGAGGCTGGCCACGAACCTGTGATTCTCCTGTCTCAGCCTCCCAAGTACTGGGATTATAAGCATGTGACACCATGCCCAGTTTAGACAAATATTCTAATTAGTTATTCCTTCACTTCCACAAATGTGGAGATGATTGGGAAAATATCAGACTAATATCAAGACAATGTATCTTAAGTATCTGATAGTTTCATATTTTCATTTTGAATCAAGATCATCTGACCACTGCCTACCTCTCTGACTTTAGTTCCCTTTGGCTTGTACCTTTCTAGCCACATTAGTTCCCAGTATTTTCTCAGACATACCAGGTCTTGCATGTCACAGACTGTGGTTTATACATTGCTTTGACTGGAACTCTCTTCCTCTTGCATAGCTGGCTCCTTGTTTCTTCAAAAGCTGAGTATAAACCTCACCTTCTCAGAGCCCCTTTCCCCAATTGCTTTGTCTAAAGGGCTCTTCATGTTTCATAATTTTTTATTGCCTAATTCTCCATATTTCTTTCATATGCTAATGATAAACTGTAATTAATCAGTATGTCAATTTGATAACCAGTTTATAGTCTTTTGGCATTAAGATGAAAACTCCATAAAAAGGGGGCAATTTCCTCCCCAGACATAAAAATAAAGTTCAACAAAGTAAGCATTTATTTTGAAAAAAAAAACAA
>PVLC010025350.1:0-23740 GCA_004027655.1 Graphiurus murinus | reverse complement strand
CTTTCTTCTAGTACAATATATATCTTCAACCCATAAAGCACTATATTCTTGCATTGGAACACCAAATTTGAAATAAGCCACAATAGCATAATAATTGTAAGATGAAGAAACAGAAGATTCTGTCATCTGTGAAAACCAGGAGAAATGACAAAAGCTGCATTTACACTGGCAGTGCATACTAAGTGGCCAGTGTTTGAATGACTTGTTTTATCATAAATTGGATACTATAAGAAGTAATGTCAATATTTGGTATCTTTCAGTCTTTTTGTCTCTTATTTAGTTTTGTTTAGTGGAAAAATCTTTTGAAGTCTTAAACAAATACATTAAAAATTTGGGGAAATTTTTCTGATGCAGCAGTTTAGTGAAAATGTTTTCACTGTGGAGATATTTGAAGCCTTCAGAATGGACTCTGAAGAAACAGAACTACAGAAGTTCAGACAGTATTTATTGAACATTTGGATGTATTGTGAAATAGTATGTTTATGAATTTATTTCAAACATATACATACACTTATCATAAATGTTTTTATTAGCACAACACACACATTTTAATGTGAAAAGAATTCATATATGATAAAAGACATCAAAATTATTAATTAAGAGGGAATTTGAATATGAACAAACATTTGTACATATTTATTTAACATATATTGAAATATTTTTGGTGTAAAGTCATGATTTAATACATGTGGATATTCATAGAACTATTATACAAACAAAATACAGAAAAGCACAATAACCTAAATTTTCTTGTGCTAATCATTTGTATTCACAACCTCCATACACTCGTAAGCACTGGAAATATTTGTAATGAAGTTGAAGGATTTTATGCTTAATTCATCCTACCTTTAACAAATAATTTTTGATAAAGTCAATAACAAAGTTTCAAAGTTAACGATGTAATGTTATTAATTTATTAACAGGCCAATATATATATATATATTTTTCAATTTAAAATATATATTAATGCAATTAAAGAGTATTATGCCATGACATCTTAATAGCTGGATCTTGAGCAAGGCTCAGTCCGCTGGAGACCTGCAAGGCAGACGATTCCAAAATAAGGAATGAGTGGCATATCGCACTTTGCATTATGTTATATTCTGGAAATTTGGGTTGCTTTGGGTTTTGCTTTCACATTAATTATAAAGGAAAATTTCTTAGAAACACAAGATGGCTGGACAGATTATGATTCCTCAATACTAGCTGAAAAAGCAGTGCCTCAAGACATTCTATAAGGTATCCATTAATCTTTAACAAACATCAGGAAATGGGCTTTGCAGGCTTAGTTACTAAACAGCCTTATGTTCCCTCTCAGCACAGGTATAGAAACAATATAAATAAGCCAAAGAGACTTAGGTCTACTATTTTATCTATGAGTAAAGAAAGCTTTAAGACAGAGAGTTTACCCACTTCCTCTTTGTCTCTCTGGAACTCTACCCCACATTAACTAACTCTAGCTGCCTGAGAAAAAGATAAAAACACTAGCTAAAACAAATAGTGAAGATTGAACTAATGGATAGAAACTCTTCATCGTTAACCTTTAACACTGCTTTGTACTAAAAGAATTTTTATATACATATTGTATTCTGTAACTTTTACTGTTTTCTTAATCCTATCAAATACCATGGGAAATGGCTTTTCTAGTTAAAGATGTACCCACTTGACCTTAGGAAAAATAAGTCTGTAAAAATTCCTGTTCTATATGCCTCATTGTAAAAGATAGTATAAAAAACAGTGACTGACAAGGAATAAACAGATGGCTACTTCACTGCATTGGGTGTGAGCATATTCTCGAGACCTCGTCTCAATCCACACCTACCGAGAGACCCCCGACCCCGCTGCCTCGAGGGCTGGCTCCCTACAGTATTAGTCACTTTCTGTGATATTATATAATTCTTTCAGTGTTTTGTTTTGTTTTTTTATCCTGGAGGTTGAACCCAGAGGCTTTCTACTGAGCTCCACTCTAGTCCCCTAGTTCTGTTTCATTTTTCATTTTGCTAAATTGCTGAGGGTCTTGTATGTTACTTGAGGCTGGCCTTGAACCTAAGATCCTCCTGACTCAGTACTGGGATAAGATTTGCTTCACCAAACCTGACTCTTTTTTTTCCTTACTATCCTGATTATGTATATAACTTTCAAAAAAGTTTCACTGTTTTGTTGATTTCCTTTTCTGTCTTAAAATGTATCATCTCATTTCATGGCTATTAATGGAAAAGTTTGTCGATAGGAAAAAAGGTATCAACATATAATTGCATCTCAGGTTTCAAAAGTTCAAAGGTTGGCTGGTTTTGCTGAGAAAGAGACAATACTAGCCATAATCAAGGAATATTTAAGAATATAAACTCTAGGCCAGATATATAAATAGTCTACATTAGAGAAAAAAGGTTTTTACAGGGGTGATATCTTTAAGAAGTTGAAATTAATAGAATAAATTTAATAGGATATATTGTATGTTTGATCATCTTAAGAGAAGGTTTGGCATTTATTTTAGAGCAATTAAAATGAATTCATAGGAATATAGAAAGCAAAACAAACCAAAAATATATTTACTGATTCCAAAGAAAACAAAAAATTGCATAATGATATAAATTTGACTTACCTATGAATGGTCTATACAAAGACATAATATTTCACATCTATTTATATCACCTAAAATTATAACCACTGTACCATAAGGATTTATATGTTCATCAAACAAAAAATGTTGTATTAAGTCACAAAACTATTTGATTATTTTCATATAAGAGCTACTATTCTTTGGCCTAACTTATACTGCAAACAGATCACAAGTATAATAGCTCAAAAGATTAGATGTTTATTTTTCATGTTAAGTGCAAATGAATGGCGAGACAAAGGTAGGAAAATCTCTATTGTTTCCAATCAGTTTTTATATATACATATATATCAATGAATTATTCACAAGATTATGAAGTCTGGTAACTCTAAAAGCTTCAGTGTGGACTGGCAGGCTGGAGACCCAAGGGAGACACTGTTGTAGTTACTGTCAGACCATTGGCTTGACAATTCCCTCTGGATCTGGGAGGACAAGCTTTTTGATCTCTTCAGGTATTCAACAGACTGGATGAGGTCTATGTACCTTTGGGAGGACAATTTGTTTAATCAACATTCACCAGTCAGGTGCACTGGTGCATGCCTATAATCCCAGTATTTGAAAGGCTGAGACAGGAGGATTGCAGATTTGAGGTCAGCACACTATAATTTTGCAAAGTCCTGTTTAAAAATAAAATAGAGGGGAGAGTTTAGCTCAATGGTAGACTGTCCCTGGGTTCAACACCAGTACCATAAAAAAAAAAAAAAAAAAGTTAATCGATTTAAATGTTAGTCTCAGCTAAAAACACCATCCATGTTGAAACATAAAATTAAATATCACACTTTTTTTTTCTTTCCATGTTGGAAGTGTTTTCAATTATTTTATTTTTGTATGCTGAAGGAGCCATAGGAGAAGTGGCAGAAGTTTGAGGAAAAGCAAGGATGGTTGATAAAACAGTTTGCATGGATTATATACAAAGTGTGGATAGAGATAATAATTCCAATCCAAAACCTCATCTGCTGAGAATGGAGAGAACCCTGGTGCCCTCTACTTCACCCCCAACCTCCACCCCCAAATACCCCACTTTCTATATTTAAGATAGTGTAATCCTTCCCTTAAACTTGAATGACCTGTTTTCTTTCTTCATTCATTCCATCGTCTAAAGGATTGTAAATTTGTTAGTCCTTCAAGATTTTTATGGTAAAATTGAAAACAAATAATAGCTAAGTAAAATATTTTACAAAGCTGACTTCTTTTTTTAATTTTATTTTTTAATTGGTGCATTGTAATCATACATCTTTGTTAGGTACAAGCTGATAAAGGCATACATCCACACATTTCTCATTTAACCTTTCCCCAATTCCTTCCCCATTCCTTCCCCCCTCCCTCCTTCTCAGGTTCAGTTTAGTGATTTACTTGGTATGTTCGTGAAAGTACATCATGTGTATCAGGGTGTCCTACAACCCCATTTCCTTCTTATTTGCTAATT
This sequence comes from Graphiurus murinus, assembly GCA_004027655.1. Classification (NCBI taxonomy): domain Eukaryota; kingdom Metazoa; phylum Chordata; class Mammalia; order Rodentia; family Gliridae; genus Graphiurus; species Graphiurus murinus. The sequence goes on along the minus strand of PVLC010025350.1, from coordinate 19,697 downwards.
CAACCTTCTTCCTCATTTTTACTCCCTCTAAATTTGATCTCCTATGTATTGTTGGGTATATTTTTAAATTTTCATGAGTGAATTAAACACAAAGTCACACTACTTAACTTCATCCAGGCCATCAATGAGTGTCAGAAAACTGTTCGGGCTTTAATGGCATATTGAAAACTTCTGGTGTCTCTGGTGATTTCAGCATTCAACTTTGTTTTCACAAGATTCTTTCTTCCTTTATACAAACTTTATCTAACCTATACACCATTTTTTCTGGAAATTACACTATTACAAATGATCTTCTTGTGGCAGAGTCAATATTCTTTCCTCTACCTTCTTACCACTCTGTATATACAGAATTTCATTATGTTTCCTGCATCATTTTTGAAAGGATCTCATATCTTGGTTTTATTACTCATTATTTTTTTCTGTTTCTTCAACTTCAAAGATGAATCAAAACATCCCTCAAAGTTTGGTTTGTGTTTTCAAAGTAGATTTTATAAATAAGATGTCTTTTTTTTGTACTCAGTTACACATGGAAATTGTGAAGAAAAGATAATGGCTTTTTATCTTGTCCAACACCTAACAAGGCCTTAGAAGTGACTATTTTTAAAAGATCTTATTTTCACTAGCTAGCTAGTTTGGGCATTATGAGCCATTTGGAAATAATATTATGGAAAGTATTATTTAGTAAAAATGAAAGGACTATGCTACTTTGATACATAATGAAAGAAAAATAACTGGTTGATCACCTAGGAAGATAGAAGTTGATATAGCTAGAACTAGTGAACAGAATTGCATGTATGCAGCTAGGGCTGAAATTAAGGGACTTATTAACCATGGGCAGTACTATTCTTAGCATCAGCAGAAAGAAAAGCTTTTTGCAAAATTGAAGGTATGTCTACGTTGGGCAGCAAGGAAACTGACTATAATAATTATCATGCATGTAAAGGTTTCTTATAAGAAGTAGAATAATAAATTAAGCTTTAATCACAAAGGAAGGATTCAAGCACAAAATAAATTAAACACGCTCCTCTCTGTAAAGGCCACTAAATACTGAGAATAATTAATGAAGATTTTTTTAAAAGAGGCTTGTTTCTTTAATGTTTTAATAGCAGAATTGGCAGCAATTTATATAATCTCAAGTAAACCTCAATCAATGAGTTGAACTATATAAGTTATTGGGAAATTCTTAATGTTAAATGCTAAGAGCCAAGAGAATTAGAATGAACTCATGAACAAAAGGGTTAATATGCAAAAAGAAAATCAGAGGAACCATTGTAACATTACAGCATTATTAAAAGAAATATTCTTTCTATATTATCGTTGAGATATATAGAAATGCATGAAATTCCTTATGCAGATATATGGGATAGATAAAAGACTTGCAAATCTTAAAAAGTAATTGCAATTTCCTGGTAATATTCTTAAGCTCATTTATTGATGAGATTATGCCATTAGAAGGAAAGTTCTTTATTTAACTCTGTGTGTGTGTGTCTCTGTGTATGTATGTGTGTGTGTGTATGTGTGTGTGTGTGTGTGTGTATGTGAGAGAGAGAGAGAGAGAGAGAGAGAGAAAGAGAGAGAGAGAGGTGTTTGAGGCATAGAGTATGACTGTTAATTTCTTATTTCTACTTTATTAATATTATTATTTTTCTACTAGGAAGTATACAGAAAGAAAAGTTTATTTCTCAGTCTCTGCATAACAGTTTGGAAGAAAATTACATCATTGACCAAGAGGTGAGAAACTGCCTCACGTTAGCTCAAGCCCTTGATCTATCAACACACTAACAATACTATTCTTGACAGAGATCCAATGAATGTTGAATCTGGTCTATGTAAACCATTTATAGCTATAAGCAATTCTCACAGGCAGTCTTATTCTGTATTATGAGTCCTTTTGGGACAGATTTCTTACTATATCTCCATTTCATCAAAATAGGAAAGAAGTTGAATATCAAATTCTTTCAAAAATTTTTGTCCCTAGACATATGTAACCATATTCAATGAAGAGTTTTCCAGAAAAAGTAAAACTTATTCACAATGAATAGCCCCTTTTGTACCAAGCAAATCCACTTGGGACTGCAATGATGGACATTTGTAGGATGAGACAAAAAATGTGGCAGCTGAATATTTTATAATTTAACCTGAGTAAATCTTCTTAGAGAATACAAAGTGCTAGAAGTCTAAGCAAGATAATGCTATGAATAAATTTCAGAATTTTTTTTACAAGCAAAATATGCCATTCTGAAAGATGATTTCTTTTGTTTTTGTTATACCTAGAATACAGTAACCTTAACAGTAAATTTGTTTTGGAGCTGAAAAAAAAATTCTAGATAATTAAATAATAACTCCCAGAGCTCAATTATATAGTCCAAGGGGAAGAGGGAAGAAAACTGCAATGACCTCCAGCAGTCAATGCTATACTTTTATCATTATTTGTTACATGTAATCACAGATATGCTAACAGAAGAAATGATGAACAGCCTAATTAGAAAAGGAACTATTGCCTTGGTGCGGATTACTATTACAACCTTATATTGTTTCTAACCTTAGAGATGAAGTTTCAATTTAAAGGTTTCTCCTTTGAATTTTGTGCTTAAAATGTGAGTGATGTCCTCTAATACTTTCCAGGCAAATTGTCATTTCATTTTTTATGTTAATAATTATTGAAAAGTACACTGAAGAGACACCATATGTAAAACTGCCCTAGAATTCAACAGGTAGAGCAAATCAAAGCTTGAAATGATTTTGGAAAACAAGAAAGAATATTAAGAAAAATAAATTGAGAAAGTGATTGAATTATAATAAAGTGAAATTTTAAAAATTTCAACAAAGCTATAATCAGCAAAAGTATAGATTTACCTTCACCATATTTAATAACAGGTTTTTAATGATGCTGCAGCCTCTTTTACATATATGAAAATATATTATAAATTAATTATTGTATCACTACTAAAAGATAACTTAAATCACTCATAGTATTTCAAGTATCTTAATGCTGTATTCATGGTATTCATGCAGTTATACCATTCTCATAATATGTACACCATAGCACTAGATATTACTAAAATAAGAGAAAGTCAGAAAAGGAAATTCTCTCTTTTACCACAGAGAGTGAAGATAATAGTTAATTTTACATATCAATGTGGCTAGTTTTTGTGGCTAGTTGTTTGGTCAAACATCAATTTAGAAGTTGCCAGGAAGATACTTTAAAATATGTTTAACATTTAAATTAGTAAACTTTTAGTAGAGCAGAATACTTTCATTATGTGAGTAAGCCTTATCCAATCAGTTGAAGGCCTTTAAAGAAAAGACTAAAGTCCTCTGATTCAAGAAGGAATTATGCTTCCAGGCTGGTTGTGAATTCAAGATTGTATCCTGACTTCTCTGTGTCTCTACCCTGCTCTAAAGAGTTTTAAATTACCACAGTCCACAAGTCCACAATCATGTGAACCAATCCTTAACATAAACTTCTCTCTCTTCTCTCTCTCTCCCTCCCTCTCTCTCTCTCTCTCTCTCTCTCTCTCTCTCTCACACACACACACACACACACATACACACACACATTCTCATTGTATTAGTTTTATTTTTCTAAAGAATCATAACACAGAAGCTCATGTATTCATTTTTACTCTTTTTGAACCTTCTAAAATTTTCTATTTCATTCTATTCCTAATTCTCCATTTAATCATTTGCTTTTATATGTTTATTAATATTCAAATGTGAAAGCTTTCAAGATGTGGCATTCCTAAATGTGGCATTTCTTCATTTATTCACTAAAGAATTGCTTTTTGAAAGGGGACTTAATATAGGGATTGCTCTAGTAGCTAAAGATATAGTAGTAAATAATAAAGTTTCTGTTTTCAAGGCATTTTCATTCTTATACCAACTAGTTAGGAACTCCTAACAGTCATGACATTTTAAAAGCAAATTTAAGCTGGATGTGGTAGTACACTGTTGTAATCCCATTACTTGAGAGGCTGAGACAGAAGGAACCCAGGTTCAAGCCAGTCTCAGCAACCTGAGGAGACCCTCAGCAATGTAGCAAAATCTTGTCTCAAAGTAAAAAATTAAATAAGGCTGGGGGTGTGGCTCAGAGGTAGAATGACCCTGGGTTCAATTTACAGTACCAAAAAACAGTAATAAAAAATTTATATAAACTGTTGCTCAATGTTACTGTTTATACCAATAAAATTAAATTAAAATTTATGTAAAATTAAAATATTGTTTATACCTAATAAAATTAAATTGCTTCTGGCTTAAGGAGGTGTATTTCATGAAGGCATTTAATGATTTGAAACATTTCATCTAATATTTAGCATCCACATTGTGTTGGTCAATTCTGTCACTTTAATAAATGCCTGAGATAATCAACTTATAAAGAGAAAGGTTTGTTTTGACTCATATTGTAAAGTTTTCAGCTCATCACATTTTGGCTCTGTTGTTTTTAAGACTGTGGTGAGGAAGCCCATCATCATGGGAGCATAAGGTGCATTAAACCACTCACCTCATGGTTAGGAAACAAAAGAAAGGAAGAAGAAGGAATGGAGGGTCCACTGTCCTCTTCAAGGGTATGTCTCCAATCACCTGAAGACTTCCCCTGAAGCTCCACCTCATAAAGATTCCAAACCTTCCAATAGCGCCATGTGATAGGCACCAAGCCTTTAAAGCATGAACCTTAATGGATATTCTAGGTAAAAAATAGAGCATATATCGAATTGTGATTATAAAATAATTGCTTGATTACTTCATTTTTCTTGAATTATTCAATTTATATATAACTTGTATATCCAAAAGGCACTTAGGACAGTTTGAAGAAAGGCAAAGACACTGTAATTATAACTTCTGTGGTTAATAGCATAAAATTCAAAAGAAATAACCAGATAGAGGTATACCAGATTTTCTTATTCAAATTTAAACTTAGATTCTAAGTTGGAACAGGAAATCACTCATTTTAAGTGGTTTTATAAAGCAGTTACAGTCCTATTTCAGATTATGTATCTTAGCTATAGTGACTTGCTCTAATTGAGGACTTCTCATTGGGATTATACTAACAGGCTCTGAATAGATTCCTTTTACTTCCATGATCTGCTATCTTAAAACCAGCCTGTCTACATATATGAATATGCAATTCCTCTACTAGAAAATTGTCAATAATTTCATATCTCATAACAAATCTCAATTATTTCCACTTCAAATCTGAGCTTTTACACCTAACTCTCTAGACCATTTAATCATATGCTCATCTCTGCATATTGTATATACTGTTTATTTTTAGAGCTTTGGGTATATTTATATTAAATTATTATTTGAATCCTTCCTTTATATATATATATATTTGTTTAAACTTCTCTTTTGAAAAATGGTTGCTACTCAACATCCAATTAATCTTTCAAGATGTGGTTCAAATTGTAGTGTTCTAAAAAGGTTCCCTCAGTTCACTGAATTAATGTTTTTGTTTCTTATGCTCATAAGGCACTACAATATCATCTATTAGTCTTCATGTTTTGGAACTACTTATTCCTTTTAATTTCTTTTCAACTACAAGGAAAATCATGAATCATTTATCTTATATCTTCTCCCAACTTGTCATAGAAGAGTTGTTTGATAATTACTTGCAAAGTAAAGTCTTAGTAAATACTTCTAAGAAAAATAGTACTTAATTTTACAGGTCATATTAACCAAAGGTTAATGTTAAGCAGTAAAATTTTCCTATAAAAATAAAATAAAATTCCTATTCCTCTTAATAAATAGGTACAAGTTGGAGCTATATTCTCAAGTTGACAACTGACCTAGTAAAACCAATGTGTATTTGCTGAAAGTATCTATCCATGGAAGTTCTTTAAAATGCAGTTATTTATGAGACTCAAAATGTATGAAGCATGAAATATCAAATGAAAATTGAATATAAAAATGAAGGCCTAACCTAATTACTATTAACTCCGTATGTATAATCTAAAGAAATAATATTTCAACCAGAGGCAGGTAGAGCTAGTGTAGGTAGAATGCGAATATACCTAGTAATATTCAGAGAATGGTCTTTGGCTTATGAAAATATGTTTTGCAAATAACTAGGAATAAGACCAGAGTCAAAAAAAAGAGCAAAATAGGAGATACAGCACTTCTCCCAACAAATAACAATAAATAGTTGTTATCCACCAACAATAACCTTAGGCAGGCTTGAGGGTCTATTTAAGAACATTCAGCAATGGAACAACAACCAGGATAACAGCCCAAAAAGTACTATTGGGGATATTGGCATACGTGACTATCTGGAGATGTTGAGAGTGTTAGCTTTCTGTTACTTTAACAAATACCTGAGATAAATCACATAATAAGATAAAATGTATTCTTTGACACAGTTCTGGAGATTTTATTAAATCTCTGATTAGCCCTGTTGTTTTGGGTCTGTGATGGCACAGTGATCATGGCAGAAGTACAAGGCAGAGGAGACCAACTCACCTTATTGCTCAGTGCAAAAGATCAAGGAAAAGGCCTGCATCCAACAGGCCCCATTGAGAACATGCACCCAGTGATCTAAAATCTCTGAATAGGTCCAGTCTCTTAAAGGTTTCTACCACTTTCCAGTAACACCAAGCTGAGAACCAAGTCTTCAAACATAAACCTTTGAGGACATTCCAGATCAAAACTACATCAGCTAGGAACAGAGAAGTGAGGGGCTATCATCCAAAGCAGTTCTATCATGGTCCCCCAGCACCCTGCTTTGCAGAAGACACCAAAAGCTTTCATCAGAGAGGTGAACAATATTCATTCCCATTTCACACCTCCTAGAGAAAGAGATGATGATTCAACTCCCAATCCCAAGAAAGATCTGCTTCTTTGAATGGAGCTTCTCATTCCCTTCCCAACACCGTGTGTGCCTCTGACCACAGGGCCATAGCTACTACATATATGCACACACTGCAGATCCCAGCTCTACGGCCACTCTGCCTGCTATGTACTAGATCTGTTTTGTGGTTACACCAGAAGCCCTAGTGCCTCAAACACTAGAGTCCCCACTGCTGCAGGATAGCTCCTCCTAGTGCCTTAGAGCCCTGGTCACTCTGCATGTGCCTTTGCTAGAGAGCCCAGCTCCAGAGCTGCCTCATGAAGACCTTCTCCTGTGATATTTAGCAACCTTCTCAGTAAGCACAGCCTACCTCCAGATCCTGGAGTCATTGTAGCCCCTTATGTTTCTATACTCCAGACATTGGCTACTCTGACCCAAAGGCCCTAGAGACACTATAGCTTTTCATACACTTGCACTTCAAACCTCAGCTGTCCAACTGCTCTATACACATTCATGCCTTACACACTATTACCAATGAGGCACCTATTACCAATGGGGTACCTGTGCTATAGGAACTGGTGATACTACCACATCTTAGAACCTTGGTCTCCCTATGAGTGCGTATGCTTCAAACAGGCTCAATGGTCACTCCTTGGCTGTCACACATCAGACGTCATGGCCACTGCCACCATGAGTGAACCAACTATTTGAACTTCATTCCAAGAGAGTTGTCCTTGGTTACAACTTCCTTGATGGAGAAAAAGAGATTGGAAGAGCCTCAACATTCACGGCAGCTCCTCTGGGCACCTACAGCCTTGGTCATTAAGGTTTCATGCAATTTTTGCTAATACCAATCTCAGCTGACAGAGCTGCCAATAAAACTGCAAATAGCGAAAAGAAAAGAAAAGATTCTACCACCCAATGATTAATATAATTTCCTACTAAGAGTCCGCAAAGAAATGGAGATCTTTGAATTGCCTGACAGAGAATTCAAAATATTTTAAGAAAGCACAATAAATACCAAGAGAATATAGAGAAACAGTTAAATCGAATAAGGAAAACAATACATTAACAAAACAAAGAATTTAAAATCAGACAGAAATAATGAAGAAGAATCAAACAGAAATTACAAGCCTAAAGAATACATTGAATACAACAAGACAAAAAATGCAATAATGTCAACAATCTAACTGATCAAGCAAGATGAAAAACCTACAAATTCAGATGAATATTTTAAAATATTTGCTCAGTGGAGTGAAAAGGATCAAAACAAATAACAAAAAACATATGGGGTTTACAAGATAGTATCAAGAAAGCTAGCATACTTAAAGAATTGTAAGAAGTAGGAAAGAGAGAGAGAAGGGTAGAAGGCTTATTTCAAGAAATAATGGCTGAAATCTTCCCAAATCAGGGGAAAATTAAAATATCATCATCTTAGTAGAAGCAGAAAAAACATTCAATAAATTCAGCCTACTTTGATAATAAAATCTATTAACAAATTACATATAGAAAGAATTTAACTGAATACAATGATGGCCATATATCAAAAGCCCACAGCTAACATCATACTCAAAAGCTGAAAGCATTTCTTATAAAATCAGAAGCAGGACAAAGGCATTCATTCTAGACAATTCTATTCAATAAAATACTGGAAATCCTCGCCAGAGCAATTAGTAAACAAAAAGAAACAAAGGGCATCCCAAGTGGAAAGAAAGTAAAATTGTATTTCTTTGTAGATGACATAGTCATACATAGTCAAACTCTAAAGATGCCACTCTCATGTTTACACACACACACACACACACACACACACACACACAAAAGTGTTTCTACCTACTAATAAACTATCTACAAAAGAGTTGAAAACAATCCTATCTACAATAGCATCAAAATAATAAAATATTTAGGAATATATGTCAGCAAGGAGGTAAAAGATTTGTATAGTGAGAACTACAGAACATTGATGGAAGATTTAAGACACAAAAAAGTAAAGACATCTTGTATTCATAGGTTGGAAAAATTAATATTGTTGAAATGTCTATATGATGCAAAGCAAACAAATATTCGTGTGGACTAGGCTTGATATGCCTGTAGCCATCTATAGTTGTAAATGCAATGATTCTCCCAGAATAACTCTGATTGTGTTTTTCTGAATAGTTTCCCAGAAAACTATAAATAGACAAAACCATTAGAATGATATGTGGAGCTTTACAACTAGATGCTGATTCTAGGAATGTGCTTGAATCTTTGATATTAGCTGAAGATAAACCAGGCTTATTCTGGCTTGGATGAAGTCACTTTTGTCCTAATCAATATATATGTCACTACTTATGACCCAAATTATGGGATTCAACTGGTATTGCTGCTACCCAGAACCATTCTTCTGTCTGTAAGCCTCCTAATCAATTTCATCCTGTGCAATTTCAGATCTGTCTGTTGTTTGTAGATCTCAGGGCACTTGAATCTGATTCACATATACTGGGGCTGGGTCATTTTAGAACAAGGTTCAGCATAATTCTTATTAAATTCCATTAATATTTTCCACGAAAGTAGAAAAAAGGAATCCCAAAGTGAGAATGGAACCACAAAAATCTCTGAAAGTAATGAGCCCCAAAATAAATCCACACATTTATGGCCAACTGGGAATTGACAGAGATGCAAAGAATACATAACAAAAAAAAAGAGGTTTTTATTTCTTTTAAAATGGGAAAGTGAGTCAAGCAGGTGGTACTCACTTATAATCCCCAAACTTGGGAGGTTGAGATAAGAGGATTGCAGGTTCGAAGCAGTGTCTCAGCAAGTTAGCAAGGCCTTCAGCAACTTAGTGAGACCCTGTTTCCAAATAAGAAATGAAAAATCGTGCTAGGGGTATAGCTCAGAGGTAGAATGCCCTGGAGTTCAATCTCTAGTGTCACAAAAATGAATGAATGAATGAATGATAAATAAATAAAATGGGAAAAGTGAATATTCACATTCAAAACAATGAAATTAGACCTTGTTTCATCCCATATACAAAAATCAACTCAAAATGGATTAAATACTTGCATATAATATGTGATACTATAAAACTTCTAGAAAAAAACATAGAGAAAAAAGTTTCTTGACACTGGTCTTGGCAAAGAGGGTTTTTTTTGGGGGGGGGGATATGAATCCACAAGCATAGGCAACAAAGACAAAAACAGATAAGTGGAACTGAATCAAACTAAAAAGTTTCTCTGTACAGGCAATGAAATAGTCAACAGAGCAAAGAGACAATCTGTAGAATGGGAGAAAATATTTTCAAATCATACATCTGAAAAGAATATATGATGTGCATCTGATACATGTATACAAAATATAAAAGGTACTCAAACAAATCAATAGCAAGTGGCACACACTTGTAATCCCAGCATTCGGGAGGCTGAGACCGGAGGATCCAGGTTCACGGCCAGCCTCAGCTACCTAGTGAGGCACTCCGCAACTTAGTGAGACTTGGTTTCAAAATAAAGAATAAAAAATAGGGCTGGGGGTATAGCTCGGAGGTAGAATGCCTCTGAGTTCAATCCCCAGTACCACAAAAAAAAAAAAAAAAAAAAAAATCAATAGCAAGAAATCAAGTAACCTGACTAGAAAATGAGCAAGGGATCTGAATAGACATTTCATCAAAGACAACATATAAATGACCAAAAGATGTATTACAAATGCTCAATATCACTAACCATCAGAGAAATGCTAATTGAAGCATAATGAGTTATCACATTGTAATTGTTAGAGTGATTACATTCAATAAATAAAACATAACAAGTGCTGACAAAAACGTGGAGAAAAAATAAACCATGTTCATGCACAGCTATTATGAAAACTTGGAAGTTCCTCAAAATGTAAACATATATATATATATATATATATATGTCTCATGATCTAGCAATTCCACTTATGGGAATATATTCAAAAACTGAAATTGATATGTGAAAGAGTATCTGCACTCCCATAGTCATTGCAACATTATATAAAAAGTTGTATTATGTATACACAATGGAATACTATTCAAGCTCAATAAAAGGTGAAACTCTTTCATTCAAAAAACTATGGATGAAGGTGGAAGACATTGTGGTAACTAAAGTAAGCCAGACATAGAAAAAAAAAAAAAAAAAGCAGGGGATGGTAGTGACGCCTGTAATACTAGTACTTGAGTTTGAGACAAGAGGATCGCAGTTTTGAGGACAGCCTCAGCAAGTAGTTGGAGGTGTAGCTGAGAGTTGGAATTCCCCTGGGTTAAAAAAAAAAGAAAAGAAGAAAGAAGGAATGAAAGGAATGAGGGAAGAGGGAAGGAGGGATGAAGGAAAGAAATACCACATGATCTCACCTGCAAAATCTAAAGAGTTAAACACATAGAAACAGAGTGTAGAATGGTAGCTGACAGAGGCTAACTGGGGGAAAGAAAGTAGGGAGATATTGAACAAAGTATACAAATGTACAGGAGAAATAAGTTCTAGAGATCAATAATACTTCCTATCGATTGTAACAGTACAGTAATAATTTATTGTACACTTGAAAATTACTAAGATAGTATATTTTAAATGTTCTCACCAAAAAGTCAGACAAAACAGAAATGTTAATTACCTTGATTTAGTTTATAAAATTTATATCATAAATATATACAATTTACACTTGTTGTTAAAGAAATAAACTTAGAAAATTTATCTGTGAATGGTCTGAGATGTTCCCATATTTAGGTGTGTGTATGTGTACAAATGTGTGTTCATGTGGGTGTGTACATGTCAAGGAAGAGAACTCTTAGTCTATACAACTAGATCAAAACCAGAGTGACTAGATTGGCATCCATCCCCCCCCCCCACCTATTCCTGCAGATGAGGCAGTAGAACTCTACATGCCAGAGTGAAGGACTAGTCTCCATATACTAGGAATGTGACTGACAACAATGAATCTTCTCTGTTTTTATATATGAGAGAGATGTACCTGTTCCTTCCTGAAAAGATGGAGAAAGACCTCTCCTCTCTAGAAAGGTGATACAAAAGATCTGAGGCTCCTATTCTAATTATTTGGTGAGAAGTGGATCTGGATCAGTGTCATAATAGTGATACCTCCAAGAACTGGGCTGCTTTATCCTTTTGACTTGCAAATATCTATAGAGTATTTTAGCCTTCCTGACACGTTGGGAGTTTAACTTAGGATATAGCATTGACCCTCTAAGTTAGATAACAGCTTTATTTCTCTGAATCAGTACCATTAGTTACAGGTCTACTTCTCATGGTATGCAAGGAGTAAAGTGTTTCTGGGGAAAGTGGATGTAAGCATTCCTTTTCTTTGTGTTGTATACATTTCCCTATCTGAGGAGGCTATGACATTTTACAGGAGCCTTGAAAACTCTCCACAGTTGGTACATTGTTTTTAGGGCTTGACTAGTGCATCAGGCTTCATCATGTCATGGATAAATATTAATTAAGGGACTTTCTTTATGCCAAAGAAAGTCTGGTTGTAATTCCTTCTTTCTTTCCTTCCTTCCTTCCTTCATTTTTCTTTCCTCCCATCCTCCCTCCTTCCTTCCCTCCCTCCCTCTCTTCCACTCTCCCTCCTTCTCTCCCTGCCTTCTTTCCTTTGTTTCTCTTTTTTGTGGTATGGGGGATTGAACTCAGAGACACTCTATCATTCTACCTCCAAGCTACACATCCAGCCCTTTTTCTATTTTTTTTAAACAGGTTCTTGCTAGGTTGCTGAGAGTCTCACTATGTTGCCGAGGCTGGTCTCAACCTGTGATCCTCTTCTCTGAGCCGCCCAAGTACTGGGATTACAAACTTGCATCAACAAACCTGGCATGTAATCTCATTACTTAAGCCACAGGGGTAAATGTGCTTACTAGAGTACTTATTTCAAGTCTCTTTGCAAATTATTTTCATCACACTAATGAATAAATTTTCATTCCCTTGACCATACTATTTTTCCTGTAGGTTGGTAAGAATAAATCAAACTGAACATCTTTTCTCAATATACTGATTAAATCTAGCTTCCACAACCACAAGACTGAAAACTACATTTGAAAGATTGCTTTTCCTTTCAATATTAAACTCTCTTGAAGTTTGGCTGACCAGCTTTCATATTTTTCTAAAGAAGTGTTTACGTTTTTTGAATGTGCTTTTATTGGTGCATTGTAGTCTCACATCATAATGTAAATCATGTTGACAATGATATGCATGCACACAGCACTTTGTGTCCCCCCACCTCCCCATTTCCCTTTTTCCCAATATAGAGTACTGAAATTGACATTGGCATATTCACATATGTACACATAGTCAATAGTAGTATTTCCATTAACGAACCTCAATCTTCCTCCTCCACCTTACATCCCCTCTGACTCCACTGAGGTTTCTCCTCCATTATCTGGAGTCCCTCTGGGATCCCAATTACTCCCTATATTGTGCATATTAGAGAAAACATGACCCTTTACTTTCTGTGATTGGCTAATCTCATTTAACATAATATTCTCCAGGTCCTTCCATTTTCTTGTAAATGACATAATTTTGTTCTTTATTGCTGAGAAGAATTCCATTGTGTTTGTTTCCCATAAATGTTATAATTCATTCATCTGTTGATAGACACCTAGTTTGGTTCCATAATTTGACTACTGTGAATTGTGCTGCTATGAACATGGGTATGCATATATTACTATAGTTCTCTGGTTTTAACTCCTTTGAAAAGATACCTAGGAGTGTATAGTTGGATCATATGATGAATCCATTCTCAGTTTTCTGAGGAAATCTCCACACTGATCTCCATAGCAGCTGAACTAGTTTGCAATCCCAACAGTGTAGAAGAGTTCCTATTTTTGACAAAGGTGCCAAATGTATAGGCTGGAGAAAAGACAGCCTTTTCAACAAATGGTATTGGGAAAACTAACTATCCATTTGTAGAAAAATAAAACTCAATTCTTACCACTCACCATGCACAGGAGTCAACTTGAGATGGAGCAAAGAACTAGAAGTTATACCAGAGACTGTGAAGCTACTAGAGGAGGGCATAGGTTCAATACTCCAACATATAGGCACAGGTAGAAACTTCCTCAACAAAACCGCCACAGCTCAGGAAATTAAGATAAGAATTAATAAGTGGTATGACATTAAACTAAGAAGTTTCTGCACATCAAAGGAAAATATCAAGAGTCTAAAAAGAAAGCCTATGGAATGGGAGATCTTTGTCAGCTATTCCTCTGACAGAGGACTAATATCTAGAATACACAAAGAACTTAAGACTTTACACTAGAAAAACAAATAACTCAATCAAGAAATGGGCAACTGAATTGAATAGACATGTCATAAAAGAAGAGATATAGACGGCCAATATATACATGAAAAAATATTCAACATCATTGGCAGTCAGGGAGGAAATCCTCAGACTCCTCAGTCTGCCATTCTTAATAACTGCCTTTGTAACTAGAGTGAGATGGAATCTCAACATAGCTTTTATTTGCATTACCATGACTGCTAAACATGTTGAGCATCATTTAATGTATTTGTTGGAGTCATTAAAAATACAAATACTAATAAATGCTGCTGAGGATGTGGGAGAAAAGAACACTTATACACTGTGGGATTTCAAACCAGTATAACCACCATGGAAATTAAAATAAAAGTTTCTCAAAAGACTAGAAATAGAATCACCATGGGAATAAACTACACCACTCTTCAGTATTTATACAAAAGAACTATAGTCAACATTTTATAGCAATACATGGATAGCAATGTTTATAGCAGTAAAATTCGCAGTAGCCAAGTTATGGAACCATCATAGGTGTCTGTCAAAAGATGAAATGAATGGTTAAAGAAAATGTAATACACACACACACACACACACACACACACACACACACACACAATAGTCTGTTATTCAGCCATAAACAGGAACAAATTATGCCATTTCCACTAAGTGTATGGAAACGGAGAACATCATGCAAAGTGACATAGCCAGACTTAGAATATCAAGAGTCATAGGTCTTCTCTCATATATAAAAGCTAGAGAGAAAAAAGGAAATGAAGAGGATTTCGTGAAAATAGGAGGTAGATCAGTAGAATAGAAGAAGAAAATAAAATCAACCAAATTATGTGTATTTATGAATATATCAGAGTGAATCCCATTTTTATGTATAATACACAAAAATTCTTAGATATTCTTTCCTTCAACAGAAAGCATTCTGAGTTCTGAAAATTAGCTAGAACTCACCCTACAAATTTTGAATATGTACATATGAAATAAAATCTGTATCTGTATATTTTTAAAGAACTCTATATTCCTGATTACAGCCAAGGTTGAATTACAAATTGAGGCATTTCTAATATAAATTTTCATTAAAAAGCACAGTTGTGAAGCCGGGCGTGGTGGCGCACGCTTGTAATCCCAGCATTTGGGAGGATGAGACCAGAGCATCCAGGTTTGAGGCCAGCCTCAGCTACCTAGTGAGGCACTCCGCAACTTAGTGAGACTCCGTTTCAAAATAAAGAATAAAAAATAGGGCTGGGGGTGTAGCTCGGGGGTAGAATGCCCCTGAGTTAGTTCAATCCCTAGTACTGCAAGAAAAAAAAAAAAAAAAACACAGTTGTGGAGAACATCAAACATCTTTTCATAAGAACTTAAAAATAATTTTCACTGGAGTTTGAGAACAACCCAAAATATGCCTCAATATTTCTATTCAGCATTTTATTGGCTAAACATTGCAAACATCAGTCTTTGATCACAGTGAAATAAACCTAAAATTTATTCAAAAGAAACAAAAAATAGAATTTTCATTCTACTTGGAAATTTATAGACACATTAAACAACTCCTAGGTAAGAGGTAAATAGAAACTGAAGTACAAAAATAACGACAACAAAAGCAGTATATTTCTGAATTTATTGGGTGCAGTTAAAGAGAAGATAAGGGGAAAATTCATTGCCCTACAAACTTTTCATCAACAAAAATGAAAGAATAAAAATAACAAACACCCAAATAACAAAAACAACAATGAAAGAGATAATAAACATAAAAGTATTAATTACAGGACATAAAAGATAAGTTCTTTTTATCTATTTTATTTTATTTTATTTTTTATAATAATTGGTGAACTGTAATCATACATCTTTGTTAGGTTCAAGCTGATAAAGGCAAATATGCACACATTTCTCATTTAATCCCTTCCCCAATTCCCACTCCACTCCCTCGCCCTCCCTCTTTCTCAAGTTCAGTTTAGTGATTGACCTTGATATACTTGTGAAAGTACATCATGTGTATTAGGATGTCCTCCCCCCCATCACCTTCAGTTAAGTCACCTTCTTTAATAATCTAAGGTTTCTCCTTCTTTATCTGAAGTCCCTACTATGTCCCACTTTCTCCTTAGCTTCCACATATTAGTAGAGCATATGATTTTTTACTTTTTGTGACTGACTAATGTCACCTAGCATAATGTTTCCCAGTTGCATCTATTTCCCTGCAAATAATATGATTTTGTTCTTCTTTATGGCTGAGTAAAATTCCATTGTGTACATATCCCATAGTTTTGTAATCCATTCATCTGTCAATGGGCATCTTGGCTGTTTCCATAGTTTGGTAATTGTGAATTGTGCAGCTATAAACATAGATACACATGCACCAGTCTGATAGTTTGGTTTCCATTCTTTTGGGTAGATACCCAGAAGTAGTATTTCTGGATCATATGGTAGGCTCATTCCCATATGTCTGAGGATCCTCCACACTGTTTCCTGAAGTGTTTGCTTCATTTGAAATCCTACCAACAATATATTAGGGTTCCCATTTCTCCACACCCTCCTAAGCATTTGTTGTTGTTCGTGTTTTTGATTGCCATTCTGATTGGAGTTGGGTGAAATCTCAAGGCAGTTTTGATTTGCATCTCTCTAATTGCTAATGATGTGGAACATTTCCTCATACATTTATTGGCCATTTGTATTTCTTCTTTTGTGAAGTGTCTATTTAGATTCTTTGCCCATTTTTTTTTAACTGAGTTATTTGTTTTTTTAGCTGTTATTTTCTTGACCTCTGTGTATATCCTAGATATTAGTCCTCTATCAGAAGAATAGCTGGCAAATATTTTCTCCCACTCTGTGGGCTCTCTGTTGAGGTTCTTGATAGTTTCCTTTGCTGCACAGAAGCTCTTCAGTTTAATGCAATCCCATATATTGACCTTCCTTTGAGCTGCTTGTGCTTTTGGGGTCTTGTTGAGAAAGATTTTACCTATGCCTATGTGTTGAAGTGTTGGTCCTATGCCCTCTTCCAGTAGCTGCAAGGTCTCTGGCCTAACTTCCAGTTCTTTGATCCACCTTGAGTTGACTCTTGTGCAGGGTGAGAAAGTGGGGTTTATTTCTATTTTCTTGCATATGGTTAACCAGTTTTGCCAACACCATTTGTTAAAGAGGCTATCTTTTTTCCAGTGTATATTTTTGGCTCCTTTGTCAAAAATCAATTGACTGCAAACATGTGGGTCTGTTTCTGAGTCTTTTATTCTGCTCTATTGGTCTATGTGCCTGTTTTTGTGCCAATACCAAACTCTTTTTATTACAGTGGCTTTGTAGTAGAGTTTGAAGTCAGGTTGTGATACCTCTTGCATGGTTCTTGCTGCTAAGAACTACTTTGGCTATCCTGAGCTTTTTGTTTTTCCAGATGAATTTAAGGGCTGATTTTTCTATGTCTGTGAGGAGTGACCTTGGTAATTTCATGGGTATTGCATTGAATCTGTAGATCACTTTTCGGAGGATGGCCATTTCAATGATGTTTATTCTGCCTATCCAAGAACATGGAAGATGTTTCGATCTTCTAAGGTCTTCATCAATTTATTTTTTCAACTTTTTATAGTTTTCTTATAGAGGTCTTTTACCACTTTGGTTAGGCTTATCCCTAAGTATTTTATTTTTAGGGGTGCTATTGTGAGTGGAATTGTTTTCTGGATTTCTTTTTCAGTGGATTTATGGCTGGCATACAGGAAAGTTTCTGATTTTTTAAGATTGATTTTGTATTCAGACACTCTGCTGAATTTGGTGATCAGTTCTTTAAGTTTTTTGGTTGACTTTGTTGGGTCTTCTTAGTACCATGTCATCTGCAAGAAGGGATAGTTTTAGTTCTTCTTTCCCTATTTTTATACTTTTGATTTCCTTCTCTTGCCTTATTGCTCTGGCTAAATTCTCAAGTACTCTATTGAACAGAATTGGTTATAATGGACATCTTTGTCTTGTTCCTGTTTTTAATGGACATCTTTGTCCTGTTCAGTTTTTCTCCACTTAATATGATGTTGGCTGTGAGCCTATTGTATATTTCCTCTATTATGTTGAGGTATGCTCCTTCTATTCAGATTCTTTGCAATGCTTTTAGCATGAATGGGTGTTGGATCTTGTCAAATGCTTTTTCAGCATCAATTGAGATGATCATGTGATTTTTGTCTTTGATTCTGTTTATGTGGTGAATTACATGGATTTTTTTTTTTTTTTTTTTTGGTATGTTGAACCAGCCTTGCATCCCTGGGATGAACCCAACTAGGTCATGGTGTATAATTTTCTTGATGTGGTTTTGAATGCGCATTGCCAGTATTTTGTTTAGCAGTTTAGCATCTACATTCATCAATGAAAATGGCCTATAGTTTTCTTTTCTGGAGCTGTCTTTATTTGGCTTTGGTATTAATGTGATATTGGCTTCATAGAATGTGTTTGGGAGGGTTCTGTTTCCTTCTATTTCATGGAATAGTTTGAGGAGTATTGGAATTAGCTCTTCTATAAATGTTTTGTAAAAATCACTTGGAAAACCATCTAGCCATGGGCTTTTTTTTATGGTAATCTCTTTATTGCTGTTTCTATCTCTTTGATTGCTATTGGTTGGTTTAAGTTTTCTATATCTTCTTGACTCAATTTAGGAAGGTTATATGTGTCTAGAAATTTATCAATTTTTTCTAGATTTTCCATTTTGTTGGAGTATAGTTTTTCAAAATAGTTTCAGATGATCCTCTGTATTTCCATACTGTTGGTGGTAATATCACCTTTTTCATCTCTTATTTTCATAATTTGGGTTGATTCTCTCCTTCATTTGGTTAGGCTGGCCAATGGTTTATCTATCTTGTTTATTTTTTCAAGAAACCAGTTTTTGGTTTTGTTGATTTTCTCTATTTTTTTTTTATTCTCTACTTCATTAATTTCTGCTCTGATATTCATAATTTCTTGTCTTCTACTAGCTTTGGGGATGGACTGTTCTTGTTTTTTGAGTGCTTTGAGCTGTGTCATTATGTTATTTATTTGGTGATTTTCTGTTCTTCTTATGTGGGCACTCAGTGCTCTAAATTTTCCTTTTAGTACTGCCTTCAAAATGTCCCAGAGGTTTTGATATGTTGTGTCTCTATTTTCGTTGGTTTCTAGGTATTTTTTAATTTCTCCCCTTACTTCTTCTATGACCCAATCCTCATTCGGCACTGTGGTGTTCAGTCTCTATGTGTTTACATGGTTACTCTGGGTCTTCGTAGAGTTGATTTCTAGTTTCACTCCATTGTGGTCTGAAAAGATGTAGGAAATTATATTACTTTTTTTTTACCGGCCAGTTCTCACTTTGTGGCCCAGAGTGTGTTCTATTTTGGAGAAGGTTCCATGTGCAGCTGAGAAAAATGTGAATTCAGCTGTAGTTGGGTGTAAGAGTCTATATGTGTCTAGTAGATCCATTTGGTTTATGGTATTCTTTAGGTCTGAGGCATCTCTACTGACCTTTTTTTAGAAGATTGGTCTAGTGATGTAAGAGGAGTACTGAAGTCTCCCAGTATTAGTGTATTGCGATCTATGTGTGTCTTTATATCATACAGAATTTGTTATATGAAAGTGGTTCCACCTATGTTTGGGGCATAGATGTTGATAATTTTTATTTCCTCTTGATGGATTGTTCCTTTTACTAGTTAAAAATGAC